>JAPCYS010000091.1:0-64234 GCA_028641055.1 Alopecurus myosuroides
AATCCCGGAGTTTTAAGGATGTGGTTAGATTTATCTTAATTACTTTCTTGTATTTACGGATGCTTACAAGGGGTATAATCACAAGTATGTATTAGTCCTAGTTGGGCGGTGCATTAGCATAGGTTCACCCACACAACACTTCACGAACCAATGGATATTAATCAACCGTAACGAAGCGAAAGCATTTATCGAAATTCTCATGTGTCCTCGAGAATGTTTGGTAGTCATAAGTAACACAACCAGCTTGTCCTTTGCTCCCAAAAGGACTGGGCCACTTGCTGCAATATTATTTATTGCTCTTTATTTACTCTCATTTTATTTATCTGTTATATCCAAAACAGCCAAAAACCCGTTTGCTAGTGTTTACAGTGAATCCTCTATCCATCCTGCTTGTCAACACCTTCTGCTCCTCGTTGGGTTCAACACTCTTATTTATCGAAAGTACTACGATACACCCACTTTACTTGTGGGTCATCAAGACTATTTTCTGGCACCGTTGACAGGGAGTGAAGCGATATTGGTAAGTGGAATTGGTAAGAGAAACTTTTAATATGAGTGATGTTTTTATTTTTGTATACTTCTTTATTTCATCATGGATAATACTTTTGATTGTCTGTTTAGAGGTACTACTACTATCACTGCTAGGTTAGTAAGTGACCCGTTATCTGCTGAATTAGATCCTTATAAAATACCTATGAAATGTTTTGGACGTGTTATTACGGTGATGGAAATGTCCATCCCGGTGATCATATGCTCTTTATACATGAATTATGCGAGTTATTCAGGTGTGCAGGTATTACAATGGATCAAGTTAAAAGGAAATTATTTTCTTTATCGCTGAAAGGAAGAGCCTCTGAATGGTTCAAATTACTTAAGAATGGTGAATCTATTGGATGGGAGGAAATTGTTCCTCTCTTCTATTCTAAATTTTATCCTCCTAGTGAGATTCATAAAGACCGGAATCAAATCTATAATTTTTGGCCTCATGATGGAGAGAGTATTGCCCAAGTGTGGGGGAGAATGAAGTTATTAATGCTCAAATGTCATGTTCATGAACTCTCGCGTAATATTGTTGTCAATATTTTTTATGCAAGGCTTTCTCTTCATGATAAGGATTTATTGGATGCTTCTTGTTCTGGATCATTCACACGTATGAAGGAAGTAGCTAAATGGGATCTTCTTGACCGTATTCAAGAAAACACTGAAGTATGGGAGAATGAAAAAGGTAGAAAGTCAGGTATAAATTATGATTATGAATGCATTAAATATTTTATGGGTACCAATGATTTCTATGATGTTAGTGCTGTTTGTGGTCTTGATTCTCAAATTTTTGCAAACTGTCTTAAAGCTTTTGCCTCCTATCTTGATTTTGCTAAAAAGAATTATCAGAAGTACCATGCACCTTATAAGGATATTGTTCCTGGTATTAATATAAAAGTGCATGCTATTAATCCTGTTGTTCCTGAGCCTTATGTTGAAAAAATGCCTTTCCCTGCTAAAGTGAAAGAACACTCTATGGTGACTAGTGTGGTTAATAAGAGTAATAAGAAAACTATTGAACCTGATGAACAAATAACTGTTGAACCTACAGTAGCAATAGTAAAAGATCTTGTTAGTGGAAATGTGGAGGATGAACACATTGTCTTCTGTGAGGATGCATCTAACATTGTTTCACATCCTCATAGACCTAAGAAAACTAGTTTTCATGTGCCTTCTGTTATTATTGGTGATCATTGCTATTATGGTTTGTGTGATATTGGTTCTAGTTCTAGTGCCATACCTTATGAGCTTTATAGAGAAATTATGCATGAAATTGGTTCTTGTGAGCATGAAGATATTGATGTGGTTATTCAGCTTGCTAATAGAGAAACTGTTTTCACTATTGGTATTGTTAGAGATGTGGAAGTTTTATGCGGTAAAACTAAATATCCCACTGATTTTCTAGTACTTGGTAAGGCTGCTAGTAAGACTTGTCCTATTATTTTTGGTAGACCTTTCTTTAACACTTGTGGTGCCATTATAGATTGTAAAAGAGAGACGATTTTGACTAAATTTGATGGAAAATCTTATGAGTTCAATTTCTCCAAATTTGCTAGAGCACCTTAGGAATCTAAATTGCCTGATGATAATTTTAAACTTGAACAACTTTCTTCTATTGCTCTTGATCCTAACAATTCTTTGCAGCAATATATGGAGGATCATGAGAGTGAAGTCTTTATGGAAGAGAGAAATGAGATTGATGATATTATTCTTCGTCAACCAGTGATACTGAAACATAATTTGCATGTGGAAGACTTGGGTACCCCATTACCACCCAAGGAGGATCCTATCTTTGATTAAAAACCTTTAGCTGATGTTCTTAAATATGCTTATATTGATGATAAGAAAACATATCCTGATATTATTAGTGATAAACTTTCAGGTGAAGAAGAGGAAAGATTATTGGGAGTTCTGAAGAAACACCGTGGAGCTATTGGATATACTCTTGATGATTTGAAGGAAATTTCTCCTACTATATGTCAGCATTCTATTAATATTGAACCTGATGCATAGCCAGTAGTTGAACATCAACGCCATTTAATTCCTAAGATGAAGGAAGTGGTAAGAAATGAGGTATTAAAACTTCTTGATGCTGGTATTATTTTTCCTATTGCTGATAGTAGATGGGTGAGCCCTGTGCACTGTGTCCCTAAGAAGGGAGGAAGGACTGTTGTACCTAACGAAAAAAATGAACTCATTACACAAAGAGTAGTAGTTTGTTATAAAATGTGCATTTATTTTAGAAAGGTTGATAAAGTTACTAAGAAAGATCATTATCCTTTACCCTTTATTGATCAAATGCTTGAGAGGTTGTCTAAGAAAACTCATTTTTGCTTTCTTGATGGTTATTCTGGGTTTTCTCAAATTGCTGTTAGGAAACAAGATCAATAGAAAACAACCTTTACTTGTCCTTATGGTACTTATGCTTATAGACGTATGCCTTTTGGTTTGTGTAATGCTCCTGCTACTTTTGAAAGATGCATGTCTACTATTTTTCATGTTTTTTTGTGAAGAAATTGTGGAAGTACTCATGGACGATTTCTCCGTCCATGGAACTTATTTTGATAATTGTTTGCACAACCTTGACAAAGTTTTGCAGAGATGTGAGGAAACTAATCTTGTTCTTAATTGGGAGAAATGCCACTTTATGGTTAATGAAGGAATTTTTTTTGGACAGAGCTAAAGGTATTCGTAGTGTTCTTAGTCACGCTGGTTTTTATTGGAGGTTTATTAAAGATTTCTCTAAAATATCAAAGCCTCTTACTAATCTTCTTCAAAAAGATGTACCATTTTTTATGATGATTGTAAGGAAGCTTTTGAAACTTTAAAGAATGTTGTAACTACTGCTCCTATTGTGCAACCTCCTGATTGGAATTTACATTTTGAAATTATGTGTGATGCTAGTGATTTTGCTGTAGGTGATGTTCTCGGACATCGCATAGATAAGAAGTTGAATTTTATTCATTATGCTAGTAAGACTCTTGATGTTTCTCAAAAGAATTATGCTACAACCGAAAAAGAGTTCTTAGCTATAGTTTTTGCATGTGATAAGTTTAGGGCTTATATTGTTGACTCAAAGGTTACTATTCATACTGATCATGCTTCTATTAGATACCTTATGGAAAAGAAATATGCTAAGCCTAGACTTATTAGATGGGTGTTGCTTTTACAAGAGTTTTATTTGCATATTGTGGATAGGAAGGGTGCTGAAAATCCTGTTGCTGATAACTTGTCTAGATTGGAAAACATTACTTTTGATCCTATTCCTGTCAATGATAGTTTTCCAAATGAACAGTTGGCTGCAATAAAGGTAAAACCCCAAGATAGTCCATGGTATGCTGATTATGCTAACTTTATTGTTTCAAAGTATTTGCCTCCAACATTTACAACTCAACAAAGAAGAAAATTCTTTTATGATTTGAGGCATTATTTTTGGGATGACCCACATTTATATAAAGAATGAGTAGATTGTATTATGAGAAGATGTGTTCCAGATCATGAACAAAGTGAAATATTGAAGAAATGCCATAGTAGTGCTTATGGAGGACATCACGCTGGAGATAGAACCGCACAGAAGGTTCTACAATCAGGTTTCTATTGCCCTACTCTCTTTAAAGATGCACGTAAATTTATTTTATCTTGTGATGAATGTTAAAGAGTAGGAAATATTTCTAGACGTAATGAAATGCCTATGAGTTATTCTTTTGCTATTGAACCTTTTGATTGTTGGGGATTTGACTTTATGGGTCCTTTTCCTCCTTTGAATGGCTATATACGTATACTTGCTGCTGTTGATTGTGTTATTAACTGGGTAGAAGCTATACCTACTAAAAGTGTTGATGGTGAGACCTCTTTAAAAATGCTTAAAGATGTTACGTTTCCTATGTTTGGTGTGCCTAGATATCTTATGACTGATGGAGGTTCTCATTTTATTCATGGTGGTTTTAGAAAAACCCTTGCTAAATATGATGTTAATCATATAATGGCCTCATCTTATTATCCTCAAACTAGTGGGCAAGTAGAATTATCAAACAGAGAAATTAAATCTATCTTGTGAAAGACTATTAACAAATCTAGGAAGAATTGGTCAGATAAGTTGAATGATTCTTTATGGTCTTATAGAACTGCTTATAAAAATCCTATGGGTATGTCTCCTTATAAAATGGTTTATGGAAAATCTTGTCACTTGCCTTTAGAATTAAAACACAAAGCTTATTGGGTAGTGAAACAAATAAATAAAGATTTTAAACTTGCTAGTAGGAAAAGAATGCTTGATTTGAATAATTTAGATGAATGGATATGTGAAGCTTATGAAAATGCCAAGCTCTTTAAAGAGAAAGTTAAACAACGGCATGATAAAAGAATCCTTAAAAGAAAGTTTCATGTTGGTGAGAAAGTTCTGTTGTATCAGTCTCGTCTTAGATTTTTTGCAGGAAAATTACTCTCCTGATGGGAAGGACCTTATATTATTGAAGAAGCGTATCGTTCGGGTGCAATAAAAAATGCTTCCCTCAAAGATAACACTATATAGGTGGTAAATGGGCAAAGACTCGAACATTATATTTTTGGGGATTCTTATGATGAAAATGTTGATGTTATTCAAGCAATGACTCCAGAGAAATTCATCGGAGGGAATATTCCATATTCTGCAGAGTTTGTTTTGGAATAGGTAACAATTCTGTTAAGAAAAAGTTCGTGGATTACCTTTTCAGTTATAATTTGTTGATTTTTGGAAAATATGAAAAATACCGAGCCGAAGAGGAGTTGAAGAAGGTGCCCGGAGGCACCACACCATGTGGGGGCGCGGGCCCACCCCTGGCCGTGCCAGCCCATGGTGTGGGAGCCCCGGAGCCCCTCTCCGACTCGTTTTTGACCTGGAGTTTCCTTTCGTTACGCATATTTTTGCTATATAATCCCCGTACCCCCGAGGTCTGTATATCGTTTTCTCGTCGTGTTTCTGCTTCGAGCTGTTTCTGCTAGGGTACATCTTCAGATCTAGAGCCACAATGTCCTGTCCTGGATCTCCCAAAGACAGTTTCTTTGAGAACATCGTCAACCCGTACATGAGTGAGTTAAATATGCATCCCAAGGAGTTGCTACTCAAGGATGGGAAGGTGCAGATTGAAGATGTTCGGGGCCCTAAAGGAGAAGGCAGTTTGGAAGCTAGGATGAGCTGGAGCAAGAAGTCTTTAGGTACAAAAAGATGGCGGCGCGTGAAGTTGAGATCATCCACATGATAAAGACAGAACAGATCGCTGAGCACAAGAAGGAGACTTTGAAGCTTTGGGAGGAGATTTTCTCACTCACCAAGACTACCAACGAGTTGCAAGCAGAACTCTATGATGTGTAGAATCAGAACTGTGAGTATGAGAACAGGTTTAAACATATAAGCTCTGTTGCTAGTTTCAGGATGTTAGAGACCAGGACATCATTTGTGGATGGAGAACCTTTACCTTGGAAGTTTGATGATGAGAAGAATCCACCACCACCGAAGAATTGATTCGTCATTGGTATTGGCACCCCCTTGGCTTGTTCCAAGATTGGGGGAGTGCCGCGGTATCACCTTTATCTTTCACTCCTTTTTACCTTTTAGTAGAGTCATATCATGAGTAGAGAAAATATCTTATAGTATGGTTTGCAATATGGAAGTGTCACTCCTTAGTTGGTTATCATTATATCCCTTTGTTTGAGTTGCCGTAATGAAATATTAATGAGAAGTTTCATCATCTACTTGTTCTACTTTATTTTAGTTTGCAATTTTTGTTATGTGGTTGATCTTGTTATTAGTATTGTTATAAATGTTGGAGCTTCAAGATAATCTAGTTGGTTTTGGCAAACTTAGCATTGGTCAGTAGCAACAATACGTTGAGACTTAAGTAGAATAGAGGTAGTTGCATGTAGATATATTATTCCATGATCTTTCTTTCTTGTTAGCTTGTAAGCTTAGTATTCTCAAATAATTTTGTTTGCACCTTCAAGGAAGATTGCATGATTGGCTTTATCATATATGTTTTTTTTGTTTTACTTCAATTCTTATGCTTGCTACCCAACCTTGCTAGCCAAAAACCTGTACTGAGAGGGAATGCTTCTCGTGCAATCCAAACCTTGAGCCCCAAAACCTTGCCATTTGTGTCCACCATACCTACCTATCTGTGGTAATTAACCGCCACTCCACGTAAATTGCTCATGTGCTACCTTTAAAACCTTCAAAATTACTCATATTTTTTGTTCCTGTTTTTGCTCATGAGGACGTAAATAGAGAATCTTTATCTCACTTGTTGATTGGACTTCACACACCTATACTAGTGGCTTTATCCGCTTATCCAAATGCTAGAAGAGCTGGCAGCAGGGTGCCTAGCCCCAAACTAATACACAATTTCTCTTCACTATTTTTGCCCCTGATTTATGAGTCAAAGCATAATTGTGTAAACAAAAGATAAAGAGGGATGACCTTCTAGACCAGTTGTGTCCTTCATATGGGAGCCGCTCTTGTGAAGTCTAGTTGGCTTGTGACATATTGTATTTTTTGTTTATGATTCGTTGACACTAGCATACACCTCTCAAAATTAGACACTCCTCCATGGTTTGTGATTGTTGGCAGGCACCCGAGGATTCGGTTAGCAAATGTTTTGTGTAAGATGAATGGGAGGAGTGTCAAGCATTTTATACCTCTGTTTATTAAAATAAAAGCTCTAGCACCTGAGTGATCCATGCTTCCCTCTACGAAGGGCTTGTCTTTTACATTTATGTTGAGTCAGTAAACCCATTTCCCTTTTGTCTTAAGCAATCATTTGAATTGGTGTGATTCATCCGACTCCATGTTGATTTACTCAATCATGTTCTTTATTCTTCCTTGTTTATACAAATGCTTTTATATGTTTGAATACCACTTAGAAAGTTACCAATATTTGCAAAGAGACCGTTATAATTGAGCATGATAAACTCTGCAATATAGCTCTAGTATAAAGACTCTGATCGAAAGATGAGTACACTGTTAATTGTTCTCTGACCAAGAACGAAGTTTGCCTTTACCATTTTTGATTTACTTTTTGCACCATTATTGTTCCTCCGCTTGTTTCAAGTTTGATTATATGAAAGAAAGTTGTTGTCTAAAATTATTTGTTTTTTGTTAGATGTGATGCCTATTGTCCGTATTTTATTTATCGACACGTGATGTCTACGCACGCTTCTATTCTTGCAGGCAGTGTTGGGCCTCCAAGTGCAGAGGTTTGTACGACAGCATCAAGTTTCCGCTAAGTGGATCACCCAAGGTATATCGAACTCAGGGAGGTAGAGGTCAACGATATCCCTCTGAAGCAACCCTGCAATCAAGATACAAGAAGTCTCTTGTGTCCCCAACACACCCAATATACTTTTCAGGTATATAGGTGCACTAGTTTTGGCGAAGAGAGAGTAAAATACAAGCAGTATGGATGATTATAAGTGATAATAACAATCTGAAATAAATATGGCAGCAAGAAAACATGTAGCAGAACAGGAGGAAAGCAATGTTTTAATGCTTGGAAATAAGGCCTAGGGCTCCTACTTTCACTAGAAGACACTCTCAACAATTAAAACATAATTGAATGTATAAATATCATTTCTTCACTATGCTACTCCGAACCACTCTCCGGTCGAATAACGAACACTAATCATTGCGTAGGGTTTTAATAACACTCCTCAGAGTAAGAACTTTCCCAACCAAGTAACCCCCATGCTATCACCATGGGACCCAGATGGTTCCACGCAAACACCACAATTTCATAGGTTCATCTTCCAACACAAGATATAAATACCATGCTAAACCACAGGATGCACACACTATCACCTTTACCCCGTGATCAAAGTGTTTACGGAGATAACAAAACCACTTGAGTAGCATAACAGATGAAGATCAATCTACATATTCAACTAGATTACAAAGCTCATGATCACATAAAGATCACACCATGGGAGAGAGAGATGAACCACATAGCTACCGGTAGAGCCCTCAGCCCCGGGGGAGAACTACTCCCTCCTCATCATAGGAGACAGCAACATCGATGGAGATGGCAGTGGAGTCGAAGGAGATGGCTTTCGGGGGCACTTCCCCATCCCGGCAGGGTGCCAGAACAGAGATATGTCCCCCGAAACTTGTCAGCGGTGGCGGCGGAGCTACGGATGTATTTTGTGGAAAAGGTCGATTCCCCTAGGGTTTATGCATCGGGGAGTATATATGGGAGAAAGGGCAATGCCGGGAGGTGGCCAAGTGGCCCAGACCCCTAGGTGGCGCGGCCGGGGGGACCCGCGCCACCCCATGGTGTGGCCACCCTATGGCCCCCCCTCCGGGGCTCTTCGGGACTTCTGGAAGCTTCTGGGACTTTTAGGACTTCTGGCTTTCGAATTTTCCAATTTCGAGAATATTTCCAGAACAAATTTTATGAAACTAAAAACAGCAGAAATCAGGGAACTGACTCTGTGGCATCTTGTCAATAGGTTAGTCCCGGAAAACGTGTAAAAATGACATAAAGTGTACGGAAAACATGTGGGAAACAACATAAAAACAACATGGGACATCAGAAATTAGGGATATGTTTATGACGTATCAACACGTCACTCCATAAACCTGTGGTCATGTTTACCGAGTTCAGTTTCGCTTGGGGACATGCAAGGTCTAAGCTTGGGGGAGTTGATACGTCCATTTTGCATCACCGTTTTATATTGTTATTTTCTGTTATTCATCGATATATTTCATGTTATGATGCATAACTTATGTTATTTTATCTTATTTTGCATGTTTCATAATTTTTGGAGAATAAACATCGGGACCAGAAATCTGATGGAAAAAAGCATCATCGAGATGCCACATTTCAGAAGATCAAAAGAAGAGGGGGGACACCAGAGATATCTTAGAAGTTCATATGAGGAGTCCAGCCAGAAGAGTAGCCAGAGGGGGGCCACCAGGTGCCCACACCATGAGGTGGCGCCCCCTTGGCCGCGCTGCCAGGTGGTGTGGCCACCCTGGCCTACCTCTGGTCGACATCTTTCGCGTACTTGACACCCAGGGAACCCTAAGCCCCATACCATCATCGAAGAATTATTCCGCTGCCGCCTCGGAGCAGAAAACACCCGAGAGAGAAAAGATCTTTGGCAGGGAGAAATCTGCCGGGGAAATTCCTCTCTGGAGAGGGGAATTCATCGCCATCGTCACCGTCATCACTCCGGGCATCATCAAGATCGTCGTCATCATCATCACCACCACCAGCACCATCACCCTCATCATCCACCGTCATCCCACTGTAACAATTAGGGGCCTCTATCGTTGTTTTACATTAGATCTCTCTCCCGGCGTGGATTACTTGTTAGTATTTGCTTGTGAGATTTATCGGTGTTAGCACTTTATGACCATATTGTTATTATCCATTATATCACTGTCGGATATATACCGATTAGGGGTATATCCGGCATTGTCCTACAGAGCCGGATTGCCAAGGTGGCCTGATTGGTAATGGATCACAGTCCATTAGGCATCCCAGTAAGCTGACGCGCAGACGCCAGATTCTAGAAGAACCCGGACCACGACCCAAAGTGGTGCGGCTTGGAGTATAAGGCGGATTCCTGCTTTCCTATTTAGATACTTACCGTAGTCTTCTAGGTCTCCTTTCTGTAATCCCTAACCCGGCTATCTATATAAAGCCGGACGAGAGAGAAGAACCCGAGGACAATTGGCTAGAAGCTAACTCGCCGAGAAGTTGATCCTCGTCGAGTTAGCGAAACCCTACTTACATTGTACCTTGTATACTTCAGGCTTCAGCCCTGATTTAATGAGATTGCAGGAGTAGGAACACTGCCTAGTTGCGACATACCGAACCTGGGTAAATTTGGTGTTCCTGGTTGTCATACTTCCACGTCCCCCCATGTCTCTACCAGTAGTCTCATGGCACCCTCGTCTATGAACTCTACTATGATGTCTCGACAATCACCTCGGATTATGATCCATATGATGTCTTGTGTAGTTTGTTTAGTTCTGGAGGACATGGGAGAAGTCATGATGTTAGTAGTGAAGTTATATTGAAGTAATATCTCGTGGTTAGGCATTTAAGTTGTGGTGCTATTCTTCTAGTGGTGTCATGTGAACGTAGAGTACATGATACTTCACCTTTATGGGCCTAGGAGGATGCATTATGTATTTGGCTACTAATTGTGGGGTTGCCGGAGTGACAAAAACCTAAACCCCTGTTAGGAAACCAATGCACGAGGGTGTAACAGCCCAAGTATGAAAACCTACCATTTAGAATGTTTGATTTCTTGTTACTTAAGTATTGCATCATGTCATCATATTGTTTCCATGTTGTTTGCATTTGATTCTTATTTGTTGCATTTGTTTTCCACTGTTTTCACAACTCAAATTCAAACCTTACTCAAACAATGTTTTCATACTTGTTCTGTTACAATTTTTAGAATAAAAATAACAAGTGAAAACAACCAAATTGTTCCATTTTATTCCATGTTGATCAACTAATAAAATGGTGCTTTTATTTCAATCAATTAATTCTATTTCAATCCAATTTCAAATCAAATGTATTTCAAATCAGTACCTAATTGAAACCATGAAATTCACCTCACAATTGTAATCCTTAAACACATTAATTCATAGGGGTAACCCTATTTAAATTGTTGTTTCAATATTCTGTTTTTAATAATGAAAATTGTTTCTATTTGGATTCAAATACAAATATCATTTTAAAACTTAACTTTTTGAAATCAAATCTTGGAATATGGTTTCTAATCACCTAACTAGCCTAACCTAATTTTTCCAGAATTTTTACTTATTTAAAAACCCTCATTTTCTTCCTAAAGCTAAGGCTACAAAAAAAAACAGTAAAACAAAAATAAAAATACCAAAAGAGAGAGAGAGTGCAGCAGCCCAAGCCCATCTATTTTGGCCCAGTACCCCTCCAGTCTTGTCTTCTTCCTCCCCAGACGTCATCTTCCTGTACGAACGCATCAGACACCAGACGATCTCCTCCACCCCTCTGGATGTGCAGCCGTACCATGCCTTCCCCCTCCTTATATCTCCTCCTCCCCTCTCCCAACCTCAAACCCTAACTAGCCCTTCTCCTCCATAGCCGCCACCCTCTCTCCCTCCTCATCCAACTCCTTTCTGTTCTTCTGAACATGACCGAAACAGCCACCGAACACCACCTAGTCGCCGTCGCCCTCACCGCCATGGCCACCTCGAGGAGCAGCCGGGCGTGGGAATGGAACCGCCCCGCTGCCCTCGTCCCCCCGGTGCCCTCTGAATGATTGTATTTGCTATCTCTGCTCTAATGAGAGCCATTTGCACCTTATTTCAATCTTTTGTGTCGTAGAGATCTGTTGTGATATCACTTGTTAAACGCCGTTGACGTACCATGTGTGTATGGTTTGAAGTACGTCGACGGAAGTGCCTTTGATCTCTAGTGGATAGTTTACATCGACGATGGAGTAGCAGGGCTTGTGTTGTCGCGCATAAGCGCAGGCCTACCAGGAAGCTGGGACGTGGGAGCAGTTATGCCCCATAATCCAAGCACCTGCTATCCAGTTCGTACGGTGAGTATCCCCTAGAAATCAGGGTGCGACAAATGGTATCAGAGCCTGTCTGCCTGTAGGATCCCTTTTTACTGGTCGTAGTTGAGTCTAGAACTATTTTGTAGCTATGTAGGAAAAATGAAACGTGAGAGTAGGAATTCTGTTCTTTTTCTTCTTTCCTTTTTCTGGTAAGGAAGTGTAACGTTGTTTTTTTTTTTTTTTTTTCTCAAGTTAGGATTTCACGGATTCTGGTTTCTCTGGTATAGTTATATCTACTAGACCATAGGAATGGAGGTGGTTGTGACATGATTTATCATGTTGCCTACTCAGGATTGAGAACGGAGGCGTGTAAGCCCCGGAAGCAAATCCTCTATTCCTTAAGCAGTAGATATTGATCCTTTAGAAGCCCGGATGGGTTTTCCATAGTACCTCAGGAGTTTTGTTCTCGTTTTCCCCGGTGTTGCTTCGTTATCCTGTTCTTTTAAGGAACCTTTCGTCCGTTGAAATCTTGTTGTTGTTTTCCACTTCAATTCTTCTACCGGCGTCTAATCAAAACTTCCTCGTAAACTCTTGTCCAACTAAAAGTGTTATTTCATACCGGAGAATCACATTCCTTTGTGTCAAAAATCCTTGCCATAACAAACTACCAAGTTGTGGTTCCACTAAGCAATCAAATCACCGTTCACTCTCCCCAGATCTCAAATGTTGACTTCCAAGATAAGTAAGAACAATCCAATTCTAATGAGAGGCCACATATTCCTCGTTACTCTCATGTTGATGATTCTGACATTGATGATTATTCTTGGTGTTGCATTGATGTCAATAACTCTGTTCCACCCCTATTACAGATAGTCTATTCTACAAATGAATCAAATTCTATCCAGCTATACACCCTTGATACAAAAACCTCTCCCCTTTACTTGAAAAATGTTCCGGTGGTTTCCAAATTCCCTGACATCCTTCCAGAAGAGTTGCTAGGAATTCCTATCGTTTTGAACTTCCAGAAAAACTATCCAAGGTGCACGATGTGTTTCACGTGTCACAGCTCAAGTGGATCTTTCCAAGAAGTTTCCGGACCTTCTCTTTTCTCAGTAGGAATCTCGGGGCGCGATTCCTTCAAGGGGGGGCATTTTGTAACAGCCCAAGTATGAAAACCTACCATTTAGAATGTTTGATTTCTTGTTACTTAAGTATTGCATCATGCATCATATTGTTTCCATGTTGTTTGCATTTGATTCTTATTTGTTGCATTTGTTTTCCACTGTTTTCACAACTCAAATTCAAACCTTACTCAAACAATGTTTTCATACTTGTTCTGTTACAATTTTTAGAATAAAAATAACAAGTGAAAACAACCAAATTGTTCCATTTTATTCCATGTTGATCAACTAATAAAATGGTGCTTTTATTTCAATCAATTAATTCTATTTCAATCCAATTTCAAATCAAATGTATTTCAAATCAGTACCTAATTGAAACCATGAAATTCACCTCACAATTGTAATCCTTAAACACATTAATTCATAGGGGTAACCCTATTTAAATTGTTGTTTCAATATTGTGTTTTTAATAATGAAAATTGTTTCTATTTGGATTCAAATACAAATATCATTTTAAAACTTAACTTTTGAAATCAAATCTTGGAATATGGTTTCTAATCACCTAACTAGCCTAACCTAATTTTTCCAGAATTTTTACTTATTTAAAAACCCATTTTCTTCCTAAAGCTAAGGCTACAAAAAAAACAAAAAACAAATAAAAATACCAAAAGAGAGAGAGAGTGCAGCAGCCCAAGCCCATCTATTTTGGCCCAGTACCCCTCCAGTCTTGTCTTCTTCCTCCCCAGACGTCATCTTCCTGTACGAACGCATCAGACACCAGACGATCTCCTCCACCCCTCTGGATGTGCAGCCGTACCATGCCTTCCCCCTCCTTATATCTCCTCCTCCCCCTCTCCCAACCTCAAACCCTAACTAGCCCTTCTCCTCCATAGCCGCCACCCTCTCTCCCCCTCATCCAACTCCTTTCTGTTCTTCTGAACATGACCGAAACAGCCACCGAACACCACCTAGTCGCCGTCGCCCTCACCGCCATGGCCACCTCGAGAGCAGCCGGGCGTGGGAATGGAACCGCCCCGCTGCCCTCGTCCCCCCGGTGCCCTCTGAATGATTGTATTTGCTATCTCTGCTCTAATGAGAGCCATTTGCACCTTATTTCAATCTTTTGTGTCGTAGAGATCTGTTGTGATATCACTTGTTAAACGCCGTTGACGACCATGTGTGTATGGTTTTGAAGTACGTCGACGGAAGTGCCTTTGATCTCTAGTGGATAGTTTACATCGACGATGGAGTAGCAGGGCTTGTGTTGTCGCGCATAAGCGCAGGCCTACCAGGAAGCTGGGACGTGGGAGCAGTTATGCCCCATAATCCAAGCACCTGCTATCCAGTTCGTACGGTGAGTATCCCCTAGAAATCAGGGTGCGACAGAGGGAGCGTAGAATCCCGAAGTTTTAAGGCTGTGGTTAGATTTATCTTAATTACTTTCTTGTATTTGCGGATGCTTACGAGGGGTATAATCACAAGTATGTATTAGTCCTAGTTGGGCGGCGTATTAGCATAGGTTCACCCACACAACACTTCACGAACCAATGGATATTAATCAACCGTAACGAAGCGAAAGCACTTGACGAAATTCCCATGTGTCCTCGAGAACGTTTGGTAGTCATAAGTGACACAATCGGCTTGTCCTTTGCTCTCAAAAGGATTGGGCCACTCGCCGCAATATTATTTACTGCTCTTTATTTACTCGCACTTTATTTATCTGCTATATCCAAAACAACTAAAAACCCGTTTGCTAGTGTTTACAGTGAATCCTCTATCCAACCTGCTTGTCATTACAGTTTGCTCCTCGTTGGGTTCGACACTCTTATTTATCGAAATTACTACGATACACCCCCTATACTTGTGGTGTTGAGTAGGCCTCTTGTGGCGAGTTCACACCCATCCAACAAGACGTACTCCCCTCGTGGGATGAACTCCGGAATACATCATCGTCTCCGTGTGCCTCGGTTATTTCTATACCCGAGCCTTTTACTTATGCAATTTACATTGTGGTAGCCTTCGTGCTTGAAGTTATATATCTTTCTATCACCCTGTTACTTGTCTTGCTTAGCATAATTTGTTGGTGCACCTAGTTGACCCTAGAATATTTAGGTTGTGTGCTTGTTAATTTAAACACCTAGTTTATTTCCGCATTTAGCAAGCCTTAACCGGAAAAGTTTTAATCTCCTATTCACCCCCCTCTATGCGACATCATTGTCCGTTCACCACATCGATTTGAGGATCGTCGGGATTTTGCTTCTTCTGTAGTCTTAGTTTTTTCCACTTCTCATTGCTTTGAATCTTGTTGAAGCAATGTAGGAGCACAAAGTCATTGTCATCGTTGAGCGCCTTGAACAAGGCGAGACCATCAACAAGCTAGCAAAACGAGAATACAAGATGTTAGACAATATGCATGGATGTTCTCATAGCATAGGACAAGATGAGACACACAAACTTACTTGGTCTCTTGCATTCTCGCCACTCTCCGGTCTCGCTTGAATGTTCTCAAAGTACCCTTGAAACTTTTTCACCAATTTTTGGATAGCCGACCATCTATGGGATAGCGCATTTTGATTGCGATCCATATTGTAGTCCATATAGTCTTTGTGGTACTTGCGCTCATCGAACTCTGACATGATCCGCTTCCAATAGGAGTCACTTGTTTGGTTCGCCCGGTGGTCACATCTTGGACGATGACACTCCACGAGTCAATCAAGCACTCGTCCTCCTTGACGGTCCACGCGATGCCATGACTTCCACCCTCCTCCTCCTCCTCATCCTCCTCCTCATTCTTCTTCTTCTTCTTCTCCTCCTCCTTCTTCTTCTTCTTCTTCTTCTTCTTCTTCTTCTTCTCCTTCTTCTTCTTCTTCTTCTTCTTCTTCTTCTTCTTCTTCTTCTTCTTCTTCTTCTTCTTCTTCTCCTTCTCCTGCTTCTCCTTCTCCTTCTTCTCCTTCTTCTCCTTCTCCTTCTGCTTCTTCTTCTTCTGCTTCTTCTTCTTCTCCTTCTTCTTCTTCTCCTTCTTCTCCTTCTTCTTCTCCTTCTCCTTCTTCTTCTTCTTCTCCTTCTTCTCCTTCTTCTTCTCCTTCTTCTGCTTCTTCTCCTTCTCCTTCTTCTCCTTCTTCTCCTTCTTCTCCTTCTTCTTCTTCTTCTTCTTCTTCTTCTTCTCCTTCTTCTTCTTCTTCTGCTTCTTCTTCTTCTTCTTCTTCTTCTCCTTCTTCTCCTTCTTCTTCTTCTTCTCCTTCTTCTTCTTCTTCTCCTTCTTCTTCTTCTTCTTCTTCTTCTTCTTCTTCTTCTTCTTCTTCTTCTTCTTCTTCTTCTTCTTCTCTTCTTCTTCTTCTTCTTCTTCTTCTTCTTCTTCTTCTTCTTCTTCTTCTTCTTCTTCTTCTTCTTCTTCTTCTTCTTCTTCTTCTTCTTCTTCTTCTTCTTCTTCTTCTTCTTCTTCTTCTTCTTCTTTCTTCTTCTTCTTCTTCTTCTTCTTCTTCTTCTTCTTCTTCTTCTTCTTCTTCTTCTTCTTCTTCTTCTCTTCTTCTTCTTCTCTTCTTCTTCTTCTTCTTCTTCTTCTTCTTCTTCTTCTTCTTCTTCTTCTTCTTCTTCTTCTTCTTCTTCTTCTTCTTCTTCTTCTTCTTCTTCTTCTTCTTCTTCTTCTTCTTCTTCTTCTTCTTCTTCTCTTCTCTTCTTCTTCTTCTTCTTCTTCTTCTTCTTCTTCTTCTTCTCTTCTTCTTCTTCTTCTTCTCTTCTTCTTCTTCTTCTTCTCTTCTTCTTCTTCTTCTTCTTCTTCTTCTTCTTCTCTTCTTCTTCTTCTTCTTCTCCTTCTTCTTCTTCTTCTTCTTCTTTTCTTCTTCTTCTTCTTCTCTTCTTCTTCTTCTTCTTCTCTTCTTCTTCTTCTTCTTCTTCCTTCTCCTTCTTCTTCTCTTCTCCTTCTTCTTCTTCTCCTTCTCCTTCTTCTTCTTCTCCTTCTTCTCCTTCTCCTTCTCCTTCTTCTCCTTCTCCTTCTCCTTCTTCTCCTTCTCCTTCTCCTTCTTCTCCTTCTGCTTCTTCTTCTTCTTCTTCTTCTCCTTCTTCTTCTTCTTCTTCTCCTTCTTCTTCTTCTTCTTCTTCTTCTTCTTCTTCTTCTTCTTCTTCTTCTTCTTCTTCCCATCCTTGGCGCCTTCTTCCGCATCTTGGTCATCACCATCGTCACCGACGTCGTCGCCATCTTGGTCTTCGTCATCACCAGCGTCCTCGACATCTTGCTCCTCGCCGCCAATGGCGCTCCCGTCACCATCTTGTGTCTACACTAACGGAGGACAAACAATGAACACGGTGGGACATCACCAAAACAAACGAGAAATGTGTCGTGACGTCACCGGGCTGTACCTGACTGCCGTTGTAGTCGCCGGAGGGCGCCTGGTCGCCGAAAAGGTTGCAAGGACCAACGTCGAACATGTTGTGTGCGCTGGCGTCGAAAGACGGGCTGCAGCCGGCCTGGGGCTGGCCGTATACGGCGCCGTCCCGACGCATGCCCATGGACGCCTCGTTGAGGTCGGGCCCGTCCCGGCCGCCGGGCGCGGTCGAGAAGACGACGTTTGGGTCGAATCCGCCGTAGCCACCGCCGTAGCCGTTGTCGTAGACATACAAGTAGCCACCGTAGCCGTCGGGCTCGTTGAAGTTGAGGGAGAGGTCGGGGCTCGGACACATCCTTGACTAGGACCGTGGCGGGGCCGTGTCGTCCATGGGGAACGGCGACCCTGAAGGCGACGAGCTCGAGCCGCATCCTGGGCTGCTTCCAACGGTACCGGCCAGCAGGCCAAGGTCCGCCGTCGCGAGCAGGGCCTCCTTCTTCCCCTGCCGCAGCCGACGCTCCTTCGTGCTGACATCGTGCCGGTGTTGGTCGGTAGCCCACTCGGCGTCGGTCATGCCCTCCGGCCACTCCTTCGGGGGGCGTGGCGCGACGCTTCACGCCGAGCGTGCCGGTCTTCGCGGTCTTCGGCGGCGGCCTTGGTGGCCCTTTCAGAGGCATGGCGACGACGACGAGAGATGCGGGAAAGGGGCGGGAAGAGGAGATGGTGGCGGAAGGAAATGGCGGGGCGCGTTGGGGGTTGGGAGGGTTTTCTGGCCGCTTGGTGTCGCTGACAGGGCGGGCCCGCCGAGTGGAATGGAGCCCCCACGGGAACTCCTGGCACGGGTTTGGCCTGATTTTTTCCAGACGGAAACTGAGTAGCGTCCGGACGGGAAGTCCTATTGGGGGACGCGAGTGAGCGGCTTTGGGGCCGGTCCGGACGGGAAAGAGCTTGGGGGCTTTAGGGATGCCAGTGGATATGCTCTTAATTAATTGTCAGCTATTAAGGAATTTTAAATTCTCAAAGAAAAGCTATTATGGAATTTTAGGGGAGGGGTTAGATATGTTGTAACTGAAGGAAGTCAATATAGTCATTTGGTTCACACGGTCCGTTAAAACATGACATACACCACTTCCGGGCACTAGAACCTATTCAGAGGCGCGGCGGCGCGAACGGCAATCGGCCCCAGCTTTTCCACCGGCACCGGACGGCGCTGATCTCTCTAGGTACCCGTTCTTCCTTCTACTAGCGCACCCTCCCGCCTTCCTTTTCTGCTCGCTCCCGCCGTGGTTCTCGGCGCGCTTGGGTGGTTTGGCTACCTGCTCCTGCCGCTTCCACTGGCCACGCGCCCCAGCTGTTCGACACATTGCCCCTGCGCTGGGAAGATGCTGCTATGTCTCATCCGTCTCTTGCCCTTTCAGTCGCAGTTTCCACATTCCTCATCCGGGGATATCACCGTTGCTCTCTTGTTCTAGCCGACAGTGCGGTTTCGGAGTGATTAACGGAATGACTCTCCGCGGGCGAAAACTGCTGCTGTTCCGTGATTCTTTGTGCCATTGCGGAAGTAGGATGACCATTATACCCGCAAAAAAAAAGTAGGATGACCATTCAACTGATACTGCTGCATGCCTGGTTCTTGTTTGCAGGACCCATGGCACCGAAGATGCGGCCGCACTTGCAGCCATCGCCGTCGTGGTCGGCCATCCCGCTGGACCTGGCCGTCATGGTGCTCGACCTGCTTCCTGTGTATGCCGACCGTGCCCGCTTTGCCGCGGTGTGCCCGCAGTGGCGCGCCGCCGCGAGGCTGCCCCTGGCTCGTCCACAGCCGCTGCTTGCGCTCCCAGACGGCACCTTCTACAGCCTACCCTCCGGCAAGAAATACCGCTTTCCGGGCTGTGGCTTCGTTGGGTACAAGAGCATCTGCGGAAGCTGGCTCGTCTTCCCGCGCGGCGACGGGTGCTTCCTGGTCGACCCCTTCTCCAGGGCCACTGTGACGCTTCCTGCCCTCTCGCGTGTCCGTCTCCGGCCTCCGAATGCGGTCGCTAAATGGTCATATGAGCATGGGGGAAAAGTCCCTGACCCTTACGTTACCTGGATGCATATCAATGAATCAGACAAGCTGCACATAAGTAAGCTAATCTTGTGCCTGCCAAACCTTGTTGCTGCACTGGTTGGCATTGGACACACTAGTCAGATTCTAATATGCCAGCCAGGGGCCTTGTCGTGGTCAGTACGCGCATACGATAAGTGTAAGAGGTTTGAAGACATGGTATTCTTCCAGGGCAAGCTCTACGCCATTGCCGAAGACGAGAACCTCCTTCTGGTGAACATCAGTCAGGACCATAGCACCGGTGATCCACAAGTTTCTCGGATTGTACAAGTCATCAAAGGTGATCCATGCCCATGCTTTTCAACTGTGTTCAACCATGACAATATGCACCGCCAAAAGCTCTACCTGGTGGAATCGTGTGGCGCATTGCTGATGGTTTGCAGGTCGATTTGGTGTCGGGTACCTGAACATGGAGAGAGTGATGAAATTGTGGCTTCAGGGAACCAGTTTGAGGTATTCAAGGCTGACTTTGAGCATTCATGTTGGGTCAATGTGACAACCTTTGGGAATGACCAGCTGCTGTTTCTTGGGCGAAGGTGCTCCAGGGCTGCATCTGTGCCGCCGAATGGGATCCCGGGTGATATCATCTTCTTCTTGGATGACGATGAGGAGAACTGTATGGAGTATGGCTATGAAGAGGAGAATACTTCTTTGAGCTGCTATGACATGAGATCTCGCTCGGTCAGTTCCGCTCTTTCAAAGATTTCATGGAAGCGCGGCGATGAGATGCGTCTAGCAGCATGGCTCTTCCCTCGGGACCAATGAGGAGTTATACTGTTGGTCTGATATTTATGTTCATGCTGCTCTTGGTGCCAGGTTATCTAAAAAATACTATAGATGCAGCTGTTCAGTTCTTATTTTGCAAACTGCTCACATGTTGTCTGTCTCAGCATGGGGGTGCAGGGTTCAGTGGCTCCCCTAACAAGCCGTGAGATGCATTAGTAATGTACTTATCTGTAGTTTGTCACCCTGTCAAGTTCCGTGCATCAGTGCTTGTCTGAACTTATTGTGGTGGTTACTATTTACTACTAATGTGAAAACAGTTAGCTGCATCCGTTTTCAAGTCTTGTGATGATTTACCGATTCCGATGAGAAAGGAAAGTTGACCTAGAGAGCTTATTGGTGGTCGAATGACCGAGAGAAGTATAGATGGTGCACGACGACAGATAGCGGTTTTGTGGGCAGGACCATGGGAGTTTTGACAACTATAAATGTGTATGTAGAACCAATTGACCAACATAACTACACGTGGGGCTAGATGACCGAAAGATTTGTAGGTTGGGCCAGATGACCTACAGAGGTGTACATGGTATAAGATTACTAAAAGAGGCGTGTTTGGGCTCAGATGACTGGTAGAGGTGTATGTGACAACGACAAGAGAGAAGTTGGGCGTGGTTTGACGACCGAGAGAGGTGTATGCATGATCAGATACTCAAGATAAGTGCATGTGGTATGGGATGAACGAGGGAAGTTTATGTGGGTTCAGATGATATATAGAGGTGTGTGTGGATCCAAACAACATAGAGAGGTGTATGTGGTTCTGGAAGAATCAGATAGGTGTATATGGGATAGGACAACTTAGAAAGGTGTATGTGGCACCCGATTACCAAGAGATTTGCATTTTCGGATGGACGATTGAGAGAGGTTAATCTAGGGTTAGACGACCAACAAAGGTGTATACGGTTCATATGAATAAGGGGATTTCGTAAGACCTAGAAAGTTGTATGCCGGACCAATTGACCAACATAAGTGCACGCGGGTATATATGAACGAGAGGTGCGTATGTGGGACGAATTGATGGGGAGATATATGTGGCTCCGGATGACCGAGAGAGATGTGTACGTGAAAATTGCAAGAGATGTGTATGTGAGACAAGATGGTGGAGAGAGGGGCATGGACGAACGGATGATCGAGAGAAGTGCAAGTGGGGTCTGATGACCTTGAGGGGTGTATGTGGGACCGTACGTTCAGAGAGGTGTATATACGTCTAGACGATCAAGATATGTGTATGTAGTACGGTACAAATGATAGAGGTGGATGTGGGTTTCCAACGTTTAATATGTCACTTTGTTCTATAGCCCAAAAGAGATAGTACACTAGATTTCACGCATGGTTGTTATTTTATCTGACTTTCTTCCTTTATAGTAGTGATGCAATTGGGCATAGGAACAAGATCAACTAAAATAGAGGTCAAGTTGTTACAAAATTTGGTTCACATGCCCACGATGGAAGTTTTCTTTTTTTGAGAATCAAACAATTAAACATTAAAAGAGGCAAAGATTACATCGTTTTTTACAACAGTCTCATGGATAGCTAGGGGAAAGGGTGGTAACCAGGTGTTACCCGAACCAGTTGATTTTACCAACTTGGCTAATTCATGAGCTGAAGCATTAAGCAGTCTACTTGTGAAACTGATCGAACACCGTCCGAACAAACATTTTAGGTGCTTGATGTCTTCATATATGCTCCATGTGGCGCTTAGAGTGTTGGATGTACTGTTGGCTTTGGAGATAGCCGTGTTACAGTCAGACAGAACCTGACAAGGAACAAAGCCATAATCCCTCGCAATTTGCATACCTAACCGAATGGCTTTCGCTTCAGCTTCCTCGGCACTATCACACTTGTCGATTGGGTGACTTGCTGCAAGGCACACGTCGCCGTTATGATTCCTTATGATTATCCCTGCCGCTGCTTCGCCGTTATCTTTCGTGTAGGCCGCGTCGACGTTAATACATACAGTCCCCTCATCTGGAGGTTTCCAACCGATGCCAGGTTTCATAGTATTATGTTGTCAGTCTGTGTCAGACAAACAATGATTAGCAAGAGGTAAAAGTAGCAAAGGGGACTTACCCTTAGATGTGTTACCATCCTCCTGGCTGCTATACAGGCAGTTCATATAGTTTAGGAGAAAGTCTCTGGATTGCGAAATAGCTTCCTTCCCATTACCATGTGTAGCATCACAACGTAGATGCCAACTGCGCCAGAGGACCATCAGCACAAGGCCTCTCTGATCCTTGCTACAATTGGCTAGCAAGATCAGGAGCCAATCAGAACCAGTGTAGGCGAAGGCTTTTTCATCAAGCAGATTCCAAACTTTCCTCATCTCCTGGCGCAGAGCACGGGCTTTAGTGCACTGAACCGTCGCATGGTAGCTATCTTCATCAGAAGTACCACATATCTTGCACTTGGCCACCAGCTCCAACGTTCTCCTGCATTTGTTAGTCATTGTCGCAAGGTTATCCTTGGCAGTCCTCCATCCAAAAATGCGAATTTTGTTAGGAACTGGAGCAGACCAAATATGATTCCAGATTGGTCTCTTGTCATTGTCCTGGGTACTACACCCAGCCTGCCACCTAATGCCGTGCTTGATGTTGTAGGCAGCTCTATAGGCGCTTCTAACCGAGAAGATACCAGAATTGTCGTAATGCCAAGCAACAAAGTCGTCCTGGGGTATTGCAGGAGTATTTACACTCAAGATAATATCAGCGTCTTCCGGGTAGAAAATACTTTTCACCAACGGTTCATTCCAAGTGTTAGTTCCTGGCAGGAGGAAGAAGCATGGATCACGGAGGATGGTGAGCGGCTCGCGTGTCTCCCCCCGCTCCCCCTCGGGTCAGAGCGACTCGCAGGGCGATGCGTCGACGGCCCGCCGGCGCGTTCCCCTCTCCTCTACAGCGCTGTCCCCCTCACTGCCCCTGTCCGCCCTTGGCTCCAGATTCTGGGCGCTCGCCGGCGAGGATTCCGATGAGGACGAAGAAGAGCCCAAGTCCCCGCAGGCGTTCTCTCCTTCTTCCTCCTCCCCCAGATCTGGACCTAATGACCGTGTTTTCGGTGACTTCCTCGAGCCCGCCTTGGAGGCGGCTCGTCTCCGCCAGCAGAGCGCTGCGCCGGTGGCCAGGGCTCGATTTGCGCCGGGAGGAAAGGGTTCCAGGTTTGGGCAGGGTGGCCTGGGCGGCGCCTTCGTCCGCGCGGCCCCGTCCGGCCACCGTGGCGTGCCGCGGCGGGCTTGCGGCGCTCGGTGTGCGTCCTCGGAGCTCCGCGCGCTGGTTCAGCCTGCCTCAGTGTCGTGCAGTGGCGCGGCGCGGACGGAGAGCAGCTCGGAGCTCTCGCGGCGGGCGGCTCTGCCGGCGGAAGCTAGGGTTTCCCCTTCCTCCCCCTTGGTGGCCGGGTGGGCCTGGCCTTTCCTTCGCAGTTGCCTAGTGAAGCCCAAGTGGGGCTGCAGGTCCCACCAGCCAGCCACATGGGAGTGCTCCAGTGGCGGCCTCTCGTGGGCCTGGCCTTTCCAGCCCACTTAAAGTCCCAGCCCAGCAGCCGGTCCGGGAGGCGGGGAGGGGGGGGTACTTAAGTGGTACTGGTCCCGTAAGGAAACCCTAGATCCACTTTCGCTCCTCCCCGCCTCCTCCGAAGACGCGAGTCGCTGGCTCGCTAGATCCAGATCCGCTCGCGCCCCGCACCGTCTCCCACGCTTCATCCCTTCCTCCTCTCCCTCTGCTCCTAGTTCCTTGCTCCAGTGGTTCATGGATCGCGGCCGCTCTGATGGACGCTCAGGTTCCAAGCGCGCGCGCGACGACGGGGTCTCCGAGGCGGACCGCCGTGCGGAGTACGAGTTGCGGGAACGCCTTGAGCTCAACGAAGAGCGGCGCCGCCGTGATTGGGACCGGGAGTGGAGCCGTGAGGGTCGTACGCGTGAGCCAGAGTGGCGCCGCGACGACCAGAGATTCAGATCTGTGCCAGAGCGGCCAGCGGCGGTTCCGTCTGAAACCCGTGCCCCTCCCCCTCCCCCTCCTCCACCGCCGGTGGCCCTTCAGCAACCCCGCAAGAAAGCGGTCGTCCGTAAGTTCTCTGTGGGGGGCCAATCCAGATCTAAGGCGCAGGGTCCTAGATCCTCGCCCACGCCCCCCCTCCAACGCCAACTCGTCTCACTCAGATCCTCCTGCTCCTCCACCGTCGTCGAAGAAGGCCAGCATCAAGTGTTTCAAGTGCAGCCGTGACGGGCATTTCCAGTCCGCCTGCCACTTCCCGGCCCACTGCGCAGTGTGCGACGTGGACGGCCACACCACGGGTATGTGCCCGAGGCAGCACAGGCCCCCATCCTTGCAGTGGTACGGGTACGCGCTGGATGGCGTGGGGTTCCACTGCTTGGAGACCCAGGGCGACGAAGGGGTGGGTGCGACCAAGCCGGTGCACTCGGCCATGGTGGTGGCTGCGGAAGGCAAGTTGACGGTGGAGATGCTCACCGAGGACATGAAAACCTTGGTCGACCCAGCTTGGGATTGGCAGATCTCGCAGGCCAATGAGACGGACTTCCTCCTGGTTTTCCCCAATGCTTCGAGCCTTAGCCTCTGCAGGAATGCGGGTGGCATCACTCTGCCCCGTAGCAAGATCACTGTGCTGTTCGTGGATGCTAGGTACAATCCCCATGCGGCTGCAAGGCTGTCCAAGATCTGGGTAATCCTATCTGGAGTCCCTCGTGGCCTCCGCAACGCTGAACTCCTCCTAGAGGCCACCAAGATGTTGGGTCGCCCTAGAATGGTGGACGAGGACGCGCTACTGGTGCCAGGGGCCCCCATTAGGATGCTATTCCACTCCCAAGCTCCCGAGAAGATGCCTCCGTTTGTGTTGCTCTTTGAGGGGTTGGATGGTTATCGCATCGATCTGGCCGTGGAGAGTCCCCAAGTCTCTGGCAAAGCTCCGCCGCCTCCGCCCTCCCCTCCGCATCGTAGAGACCATGACTCTGCAGAAGAACAAGATGAAGAAACGGAGGACCAGAGCAGGACTGAGCGCCACTGGAAGCGCGGCCCGAAGGACAAGGCTGCTGATGTGCGGGGCAATGAAGCCTCCAGTAACAAGGGCAAGTCTCCGCCTCAGAACAAGGCGGAGGGGGCTCCGGTGGCGGTTGCCGAGAGCGTCAAGATGGGGCCGGTCCAATGCATGGCGTCGATCGGCAGCAGCTCCCTCCCCGCCCCTGCTTGTGCTGACAAGTCCATCTCCAAGCCCCCTTCCGTTCCGCGCATGGCAGGGCAGCCGGCTATTCCTTTCAACCAGTACGGCTCCAACATCTCGGGCTCCAGGGTTTTCAATGAGGATTCGCCTTTGGGAGAGGACGGATCTCTGTCGGAGGGTGCTGCTCTTGATCTTGATCTCGATCTTTCTTCGGAGGGCACTCCGCCTCTCTCTCCTTCCCTCCTCAAGAAGGCCAACCTTACCCCGCAAGATCGCTTAGACATTGGCTGGGAGGCCCCCAAGGATTGGGAGTTTGAGCAGGAGACGTTGGCAGATAAGGTGGCCAGGCTCAAGAAGAAACAGGATGGCGAGGTGGACAACCCAGCTGCGACCAAGGCAAGCAACGCGCTAGAGTCGATCCTAGGCTGCCCCGTGACCACGGGTAAGCGCTCGGTTCCGCTCTCTTCGGTGGTGAGTGCTAGACGCAGCAGCCGGGGCAAGGAGCATGCAGCGGAGCCCATTATGTTGAAGGCGGCTCGTCGGGCTGAGGCAAAAGATGCAGGTAACGTTCCCTGTCGTAACCTGTCTTCGGACTTTATTGTTCTTGATTCGATTCCCGATTATCATTTGCTTGCGGTTGCAAAAGATTCGTGTTTGGACTTCTCTTCCTCTTCTGTTTCTTCCCCTTCCTCCTTGCTGTCACTGGTTCGCGCAAAAGAGGTTGCCCAAGCCAAGCTTGCGGAGGCCATTGCAGTGCAGGCCGAGGAAAAAAGGAAGCAGACGCTGACTGTGGCGACGACCGTTACTCCCGTAGAGGATAGCGCGGCTCAACCTGCCAGTGCGGCAGGTGTGGGTCTTGTTGGCGCGTTGAAGGAGGGCCTTGGAGATGCGGTCCTCTTGCGCCCGGTGGCCTCGAGGAAGGCGGCGAGTAGAAGGCCCGCCGCTGCTTCTCAGACGCATACCTCGGTCCAGCGTCCTAACTTGCGTGTTACCCCAGCCCGCCAAGCACGGGCTAGTGCTGGGGCCCCTCAATGAGAGCTATGGGGTGGAATATGCGCGGGTTTGGGCGCCCAGGCAGCCGGACTCAGCTCAAGGAGTACGTTAGGAAGGAACGTATCGACATTGTTTTCCTCCAAGAAACTATGCGTCAAGATTTTTCAGATCATGAGCTTAAGGACCTCGAACCAGGTGAAAAGTTCTTCTGGTTCTGGAAATCGTCGGAGGGGCGTTTCGGGGGTTTACTGCTTGGTCTCAGAGATAGCATGTTTGAGGTTGGCGAGGTGGATCAGGGGGCTTTCTTTGTTAATGCCTCGGTTCTTCATAGGGCGTCCAACTTTCAGTTCATGTTCATAGGTGTTTACGGCCCGGCGGATCATGGTCGCTCGGCTGAGTTCTTGGTGGAACTCGGAGCAAAGGTGGATTCCTCACGCTTTCCAGTGGTGATTGGTGGGGATTTCAATTGATCCGGGCACTAGGGACAAGAACAACGCTAACATAAACTGGCCTAGGGTAGGCCTGTTTAATGACTTCATTGCGGCTAAGGCCTTGCATGAGATTCATAGGCCGAGGGCTCGTTATACGTGGTCCAACAAGCAGAGGAACCCTGTCAGATGTGTGCTGGACAGATTCCTGGTCTCCCCAGCCTGGGAAAGTAAGTTCCCTTTGGTCTCGTTGCGTGCGGAAACGGCGCTGGGTTCCGATCACTCTCCGTTAGTCCTTGACTCCGGGGAGGATCATTTTCGTCGCTCTCCTAGATTTTTCTTTGAGCTGAGTTGGCTTTCGGACCCTTTGTTCAAACAGTTGGTGTCCCGGAAATGGTTGGAGTTCGCGGATGCCATGAAGGAGTGTCGTGGCCCAATGGACTTTTGGCACTCGCAGTCCGCTGCCTTGCGCCAATTCCTTAAAGGATGGGGTGCGAATAACGGCAAAAGGGAACGGGAGGCCAAACAGGACCTGTTGGAGCGTATCCAAGCATTGGATAAGGAAGCGGATGAGAGCGGCCTCGACGAGGATGGGTGGGCCCTCAGATACTCCCTGGACGCGCAGTTGATGTCTCTCTTGGCGTCGGAGGAGGAATACTGGCGCCAAAGGGGGAGACAGAACTGGCTCCTCAAGGGTGACGCTAACACGGCCTATTTCCACGCGTGCGCAAACGGCCGTAAGCGTAAATGTGCTATCCTCTCCTTGGAATCGGATTCTGGTATCGTTTCCGCGCCGGAGGACATTCAGAAGGTCATCTACGAGTTTTATAGGAATCTGATGGGCTCAGAGGAACCAAAGCTGTTGGCACTCTCGGTTGACCCATGGCAAGAAAGCTCCAAAGTTTCAACTTCGGAGAGTGTCGCGTTGGCATTGTCGTTCTCAGGGGAAGAACTTGATGAGTGCCTCTCCAACACCAAGACGAACACTTCTCCGGGCCCAGACGGCTTTCCGGTGGCTTTTTTCAAACAGTTCTGGTCCTTTCTTCGTCCTTTAGTCCTGCAGCTTCTGAATGGTTTTATGTTGGGAACAGTGGACATGGCAAGATTGAATTTTGGCATCCTTTCTCTGTTGCCCAAGGTCCCGGGGGCGTCCAACATCAAGCAATACCGCCCAATTGCCTTGATCAATGTTCTGTTCAAACTAGTGGCCAAGGCGGTGGCAACTAGGCTTTCTCCGATAGCGCATCGGGTGATAAGCTCGGCACAGACGGCCTTTATCAAGGGGAGATGCATCCTTGATGGGCCTCTGGCCTTGCACGAGATTGTGCACGAACTTAGAACCAAGAATCTTCCTGCAGTCCTTCTTAAATTGGATTTTGAGAAGGCCTACGATAGGTGAGCTGGCCTTTCCTCCAGGAGGTTCTGCTTAAGAAGGGTTTGGAGCCCTCTATGGTCCAAAAACTCTTGCAATTAGTTAAGGGGAGGCAGACGGCCATTTCGATTAATGGTACAGTGGGACCTTTTTTCGGAATAAGAGGGGTGTCCGCCAAGGGGACCCCCTCTCCCCCATCCTCTTCGACTTTGTCGTCGAGGCGCTTGACCTTATTCTCTCTAGGGCAAGAGAGGCATGTCATATAGGTGGGGTAGTTCCCCACCTTATTCCGGAGGGGGTCACTCATCTGCAATATGCAGATGATACTCTGATCCTCATCCAAAATACCCCTTTGGGGATTAGTAATCTTAAATTTCTCCTTATTTGTTTTGAGATGCTTTCGGGCATGAAAATTAACTATCACAAGAGTGAAGTGATAGTTATGGGGGGGGGGGGCCTTAGGTGAGCAAGCCAGTGTGGTGAATCGCCTTAATTGTAAGGAAGGGGCCTTCCCTTTTACTTTCCTAGGTTTTACTATTGCGGATCGTAAGTTGACTGTCGAGACATCGTAGTAGTTTTCATAGACTGGGGTGCCATGAGACTACGGTAGAGACGTGGGGGTAACGGAATAGCGTAGTAAACACAGAACACGGGATTTACCCAGGTTCGGTACGTCGCGACAGTACGGCGTACCTACTCCTGCTCTCACTATGAGGGACTAAAGCCCGTATAATAAGGTTACAATGTAAGGGAATAGATCCAGCTACTCGTCGAGGATGAACTTCCCGGCGAGTCGCGTAAGGCTTGAGCTTGGACCTAGAACCTTGGAACTAAGGGAACTTATTGAACTTATGAAATCTATCTCCCGTCCGGCTTTATAATAGCCGGATTAGGGGCTTACAGAACCAGAAACCTAGAAGACTACGTTAACTTGTAACTTGGAAAGTAAAGGAATCCGTCTTCTCCTCCAACCCAGGCGGGCCGTGATCCGGGTTCTTCTAGAATCCGGCTTCTACGCGTTGGACTACTGGGCCGCCCAATGGACCTAAGCCCATTACCTTGCAGGCCACCCTGGTAGTCCAGCTCTTTTGTCTACCATCTTCTACCCCTATTCGGTATATCGACAGTAGCCCCCAGGAAGGATCAAAACTCTGAAACTCCGCCTTTCGTCAAATACATTTTGTCCGGGAAACTTGATTCAGCAGTCTTGATTCTTTCTTCTTTCCTTTTGAAGGAGATGGTAACATAAAACTCGGAACTATGAAAATCCGGCTTTTCTTCTCGCGATCCTTCGCGGAAAAGGAACATGTGACATCAGCGCTTTAATCATACTGACGTAAGCGCCGCTTGGTTTCACGCGGGAAACCCTGCAACGTATCTCTGACAGATTCTCACGAGAAACGAGGAGATAGCCATCATTCCTCTGTCGTTCCGTTTCCCGGATTTTCCGGCGAGCGACACGCGTCGAACATCCAACGGTCAAAAGAGCCGTTGGCGCGTATCTAGAGGGTTTTTAGGCTATAAATAGCCGTCTTCGTCCTCCTCATCAACCTTCTTCACTCCCTCACGCCTCACCATTGGTGCGAACGCGAGCTCGAGAGCGAGAACGATTCCCTGCCCCGACGAGCCCTTCCCACGCCGGAGCGCACCAACACCACCGAAAGATGGCGTCTCCGCAATCATCGCCAGTTCGCGCCTCCGTCGACGAGCTCCTGAGCGATCTAGATCCCCAACTTGGGTCGCCCAAGCACGCCGGCGGCGAGCTGGAAAAAACTACGGCGGCGTCCACAGCGGGCGGAGGAAACGTCTCCGCCACCACAGATGCTGCGGGCACCGCATCAGCACGTTCGCTCCCGAAACGGCGGAGGAAAAGGTGGAGCTCCTCGACGAGCAGCTTGCCGCCGCGAAGGCCGCCACCACCGCCGCCGCCGGAGGAGATGAAGAAAGAGGAAACTGCAGGCAACTGGATTGCCTGCAGTATTCCCCCGGCTCTTCTTCCCAACTTGGAGAAGGAAGGCCTGGTTTTGAAGAAGAAATTGGCGGCTCCCGGAAGAGGAGACCGAACCCGCGCCGCAAGAGGGCGAAAGGGTGCTTCTCGCCTCCCACCTTCTGCGAGGTATGGGGCTTCCCCCTTCTTCTTTCCTCCAAGTTCTAGCTCACTACAACAACATCCAACCTCATAATCTCCCTCCCAATTCCATTCTGTATATGGCCGGCTTCCAGGCCTTATTCGAGGGTTACCTAGGAATAGAGCCTAGGTTAGATTTTTGGTTGTACTGCTTTGGGGTTAAGCGTAACTCTTCGGAGGGCGCACTCCCAAATTGCGGAACCATTTCCTTTACTCTTCGGAGATTCCGAGAGGATTGGTTCCCCAAAAAAAAACCTCGGAATCCGTCAAATTCTGGACGGGTTCCTTCTTTTATCACCCCGACGTGCCTTTTCCTAAAAAAGCCGTCGGGGTTCCATCTTTTGTGAACTCCGCCGCTGTTCCCCAGGATAACTGGGTTACAGAGGCCGTCCAGGTTCTGCCTCCAGATCTACTAAGGATCAAGAGGCGCATCGCCAAACTCACTTCCTCCAAACCTCCTTTGACCGGTATGGACACGGTCTTTTGCTGGCTGAATAGGCGGATTCAGCCATTAGCAAACCACGGAGGCCGTCTCCTGTGTGAATACACAGGAGCCAAGGATCCAATGCGGACAACCGACAAGGATTGGCCCGCAAAGGAGCTCAGGCGGCGCATCAATCAGTTGGTCGCTTCGCGCGATCAATACACGGAGAGTCGGCCAATGTACACGGCCGACAACCCCGCGCCTAAGGTAAATTTCCCGTTATTTGGGTATAATCTTACTTCCTGGATAATCTACCTTTCGAATCTGATTGGTTTTTTCCAACAGCTTGTGGACCTTCCAGACTCGGAGTTAGCCTCCGAGGCCGAGCTGGATGCGCTGCGTACTGCCGCTACTGGTGGGCGCAAACGCAAGAAGATAATTTCCTCGGATGAAATTATCGACCTTGACGGAATCCCCGTCGCCACGTCCAGGTTATTTTCTTCTGGGTTTTTTCTTTTATGGGATCTTTTTCGTCCATCTTCGGTGTTTTAACCTTTTCCGGGTTTTTGGTTTTTAGCTTGCCCCCTCACACTTGAAGCCGAGAAAGTTGAAGAAGCTCAGAGCTTCTTCCAACCGAGGCAGCCAACCATCTCCCGCCGTCGCCCCGGACACACGCAGACAAAGGCGGAAGAACCTACTGCCGCCACCACCCCCAGCCCCAGAGCCCAGCCAGCCCGTTGTGTCCGAGTCGGACACGAGGGAAAGGGCGGCTCCAGAGGTGGGAAATCTTCGGACTTTCGACGAGGAAATCCCCACTTTTGACAAGGATTTTAAGGCTATAAATGACGGCTTGAACGCGGCCGAAAATCACTTCGCGGAATACGCGAAGGAATTCCGGGAAAACTTAGCAGGTTTGCAACGCATGAGCCAGGTATGTAACTCTAGCCCCCAAGCATTAAACAAAATGCATGCTTTTTTGCTTTGATGTTTTTATTAACCATACTTTTCCTTGCTGTGTTTCAGCAAACCTCCGAGGCCATAAACCTTGAAGTTTTCAGGAAGCTCACTATCAAGAATAAAGAAGTTCGAAGTCTTCTTTCTATTCTTGAGGAGAGAGAGGCGGAGCTGGAATCATCTCAGCTCGCTTTGAAGGAAACGAAAGGTAGGCTTTTTCGTTTTGAAATTTCCAATTCAAGACTTTGTCTAAGTTTTTTCCGGAGGAAATTGACCAACTCGGATTTTCCTTTGCTTTTCAGCTGCTTTAGCTGAAGCTAAACAAGCAGCGGAAGATTCCGGCAACGCCGAGATTCTCCGCAATGAGAACATTGAGCTTCACAAGAATCTTGTGAAGGCTCAACAAGACCTGGAAGCCAGCAATCTGGCCCTTGGAGTGGCTAACTCCAAGGCTTCCGAGCAGGCGGAGAAAGACAAATCCACCATCCAGGATTTGACTGAAGCTCTGAACCTTCGCCTGGAGGAAGTTTCCGAGATCGATAAACTCATCGGTAACTTTTTTTTTACCCTTGCCTTCATCTTTCCATGTTTTGCTTTCTCTGTTTGTCTCCTTAACCCTTTTGTATGCTTTATCGGATCAAACAGGAGACACCCCAGATGGCACTCGGGCTGCAGGCATCCGAGCTTTCGGGGAGACATGGAACTTGATGAAAGCTGCTGCAACGCAGCTGGTAGGCAAGTTTCTTCCCGAAAAATCTGGGGAATGCTCGGAGGTTGAAAAACTTCCGGGTATCATCATGGAGGTGGCGGAGTCCAAGGAGTCTGTTCTCCGCTCCGCTGCACGGGGTGGTGCGCGTATGGCCTTAGGCCTTATGCGCATGCACTACCCTAGTGCCAAATCCTGGCGTGTGGCCACCGGTGTCCCTCAGGGATACACGGATGCGCAACGATCCACCATCTTTGGTGAAGTTAAGGGCCACGCCACCCAGATTGCCGCCATGGTAAATGTCGGCGTCCACTATCCAGAAGAAGAAGCTCCTCCGATTCCCGATGAAGAAAGCAGCGAGGAGGAGTCGGATTCTTATGTATTAATGAAAATCCCGCCTTTTGCAGTTTAAACTATGAAATTACTTTGCAAGTTGTTTGAATTTTACCACTCCTTTATCTTCTAAGTTCTCTGGTGTGTATGCTTTAACTGTCCTTAGTGTTTGAAATGGCTCAAATAGCATTATGAATCATTATGCCGAGTAACTGGGGACGAACCAAGCAGTTTTGAAACTCGAAAACATGAATCATGCTAAAGGCATTTTTACTAACTAGTTCCAGTAACCAGCATACGCACGATCAGATAAGACTTAGAGAAACAAGGAAAGTTTTAAGTGAAACTTGGGCACGCAGGCAATTCAAGTTTCCTTTAGCCGTTAAAAGGCTGAAAAATCATTCAGTTAAGTAACGCCGAGTACGCAAGCACAATTCGGGTTAACATTGAGAAATTTGTAAGATCATTGGGAAATAGATGAGGCGGAAACACTTTGCACTTATAAGAAAAATAGATGACAGCATTCCGACAACTTTATTTCATGATCTCAAAAGATGTTTACATAGATTTGAACTAAGTACAGAAGGGGACATAACTTGCTAGGTGTTCCCAGGCTTCGCGATCCACTTGACCTTGTCGAAACTTTTCAGCAGCTTGAAGCATGGTAGGTTCTTAGCCCCCAGCCAACTAAGAAATCTTTTTATGGCTGTGGCGGAACTCGGCAATTCTGGGACATCTTTTTCACACGTAAGTTCCGAGATGTTCGAGACTGCCTTGATCTCTTCCGGGTTAACTTCTATTCCTCTGCGAGAAACGATGAAACCCCGAAGTTTTCCTGAGGGAACCCCGAATACGCACTTAGATGGATTCAACTTCATCTTGTAAGTGCGCAAGTTTTCGAAAGTTTCTCGCAAATCCTCAAGGAGTGTATCTTTTTCCTTGGTTACGACAGCAATATCGTCCACGTAAACATGGACGTTTTTTCCAATCTGACTATGCAAACAACGTTGCATGCAACGCTGGTAGGTTGCACCTGCGTTCTTCAGGCCAAAAGGCATGGTTACGTAGTAATACGTCCCGTACGGGGTTATAAAAGAAGTCTTGATTTGATCTTCCTTTTTCATGCGTATTTGGTGGTACCCGGAGTATGCATCCAAAAAGCATAAAAGCTCAGAGCCTGCAGTGGCATCTATTATTTGATCGATTCGCGGCAGCGCAAACCTATCTTTCGGACATAACTTGTTCAATCCTGTGTAATCTATACACATTCTGAGTGCAGTTGTGTCTTTCTTCGGTACTAATACCGGATTTGCGGACCAGTCAGTATGGATTACTTCCTTGATGAAATCCGCTGCTAAAAGCCGGATAATTTCCTTGCCAATAGCCTTCCGTCTTCTTCCGTCAAATCGACGGAGACCTTGTTTGACGGGTTTTGATCCGGGAATAACCTTGAGTTGGTGCTCAGCAAGTTCCCTGGGTACGCCTGGCATGTCAGCTGGACACCAGGCAAAAATATTCCAGTTCTCACGGAGGAACTTGATGAGCTCGCCTTCCTATTTGTCGGTCATCCCAGTCCCTACAACGACGAATTTTGTCGGATCTTTGGGATCTAGGATTACCTGTCTTGTATTCTCGGATGCCTTGAAGCTATCTGTTGGCTTCCGAGTTTCTTTTCCTGCCGGCATTTCTTTCGGCGATACCTCCTTGGCTAACTCCTTCAGTTCTTCCTGAGCTATAACTCTTTGAGCGCAAAGGGCGTTTTGCTTCTCCAACTCGTTTGCCAGCTTGAAATCACCGGCAATGGTGATTACTCCTCCTTTGGGTCCTGGCATCTTCAGCTTGTTGTAGATATAGCAAGATCTTGCCATAAACTTGGCGAAAGCCGGACGTCCGAGTATTGCGTGATACACGCTTTCGAACGACACTACTTCGAAGGATACTTTTTCCTGCCGGAAGTGATCTTTATCTCCGAAGGTGACATCTAGGGAAATTTCTCCTAGGGATCGTGCTTGCCTGCCAGGAATGCCATGGAAGCGTATATTGCTGTAGTTGAGCTGGGACTCGGATATCTTCAAGTGCTTCAGTGTGTCCAGGTACATTATATTGATGCTGGATCCTCCGTCCATCAGCACTCTTCTTAGCCTAGTGTTTTGAACAATAGGGCTTACAACAAGAGCTTGTGTGCCGGGTTCAGGGATATTTCCGGGATGATCTGACTGATCCCAGATTATCGGTGTGTTGGAGTACTTCAAGAATTTTGGGGTTGCAGGAACAACCGCGTTTATTTCTCGAAGTGTCCTTTTGGCCACCTTTGCTGACGGGGTTGCTAGGAAGTTAGCATTGCTTCTCCGTCAACTCTCGGAAATTTGGGTTCGCCTTTTCGCTGTTGTTCCTGGATTTTATCATCAGTGTCCGATTCACTGTCTTCTTTTTCAGCTTCTGGCTTTTGTTTGGCAGGTTTCCTCTTGGAACCCTTCCCTTTACTTCCGGATCCTGCATTGCCTTTCATATGCTTGTTTAGCCGGCATTGCGCGTTCGTGTGGGTTGGTTTCCCAAACTGAGAGTGGTGGACGCAGGGTTCCGACTTAATTCTCTCCCATTCTTCAGGAGTGTAATTGATGGGATCCGGACTGCGGCCTTTCCACTTGTTCCCTTTTTCTCCTCCAAAGGCTAAGTTAACCTCCTTGGGCTTTGTTGTTGACTCCGGAGTTCCTTTTTTATCAGAACGAGGTGTTTTCTTGGCCAGTATTAATGACTCAATGTTGCCTCCTCTTGCTCTGATATCGTCTTCGGCTGCAGCATGCTCATTAGCGGTTGTAAGCATAGATCCGAGATCTTTGTGCTTTTTAGAACCAACCATGAACGGTACAAGTCCGGGTTTTAGGCCATTGACGAAAGCATGCATTGCTTGTACGTCAGTTACTCCAGAGCAACTATTCTTCATTGCAGTCCATCTGGAGATGAAATCCACGTATGGTTCGTCTTCAAATTGGGTGCAACGGTTCAGCTGGTTGATGCTATTTGGGCGTTTGTATGTTCCTCGAAAATGCTGAGTAAATACTCTCGCCATATCATCCCAACTGTCGACAGTTCTTGATGGTAAACCATTAATCCAATCTCTGGCTCCGTCTAGCAACATTAGGGGAAGAAACTTGACAGCTTCCAGGTCTGTCCCGTTGTTGATCTGGACGGCTGTGTAATAATCTGAAAGCCAGGTATCCGGGTTTGTACTGCCGGTATATTTTTGGTAGGTTGGACCAACTTTGGCGAAGCCAGAATGCAGGTTATCCTTCGGATCCTGTCAGTAAAACACTTAGGACCAAAGTATAGATCATCCTTTTCTGCTCTGTCAATATGTGCAGAATATCTCCCGGCTGAATGGACAGAAGGGGATCTGCTCCTTTCTTTTCCATTGTTACGCGGACGCATTTTTCCGAGGTTATCTCTATCTCTTCCGTTGTCACGCCCTCTGGGATTAGGTGGAGTCCTGCTCCTGTACCTTTCCTTATCTTTGGGCGGTGTCCGAGATCTTTCACGCCTGTGAGGTGTATCGTATCTTCCAGTTTTTTCAGCTGGGTTTCTCGGAGGTGGCATTATTTTGCCGTCATTCCGGTGTTTGTCTTCCCGATCGTGCGGTTTATATCCATCTTTCGGGAGATGAGGTCCGGTTCTAGATGCTGCGTCCCGGTTGTCGGGGTTTTTCTTGTCTTTTCCCGGATCCTCTTTTTTATCCGAATCTCCGGGTTCTTCCGGTCCAGGTGCTCCAGCAGCGCAAGTAACAGTTTTGCAGAGGGCGGAATTATCATGCAGCCTCCAGATCGCTCTTGTCCTCGCTGTTGCTGCTGTAATGCTTTTCCTAGGAAGGCATACACCCCTTGGAGTTTTTCCCCGTTGGAGTACAGATCATTGTTCAAGATGGCGAACGCTGCTTCCGCATTTTCAGCTGCGGTTTTGTATATTGGTTCGCCCTTAGCATCTTTGCCGTTTAACTGCTTTTGCCAAGATGGGTTATAGAACCTTTCTTTCGGCGGCAGTTCTTCCGGTTTTGTAATTCCGGGTAACCTTGTAGGTTTTAAGACAGATCTGTGCTTTCTCTCGTACTCCTCAATTTCTTCCTTCATAATTTTGATGTCATTATGGGTTTGTTGGAGGTGTTGCCGAGATCTAAGCAGCTGTTGCTGTTGCCGTTGGAAAGCTTGTCTCCTGGCTTCCAGCATCTCAGGGGGTTCATTGGGTCCCACTGGAGTTTGTAATAGTTCTTGCTCTTCCAGTTCTGTCATTGGCGGAGCAGTGATTTCCTTAGATTTCTTTTCCGCTGGTTTTGTGCCACTAATATCTCCAACTTCCAGGTTTTCATCAGCGAGATCAGCTGACTTTTTCTTCCGGAGTTTGTACTGGAGTTTTTTAGAAGCACGGTGCTTTTTCTTGGAAGACGGAGGTTTTTTGACAGGTTCATCCTCTGTCATCTCCTTGACATTAGGGAATATCGGAGAAGTTTCTCCGTCTTCCCTCTCTTCCACTGGCGGAGGGGTTTTAGGGCTTTCCTGGCTGTCGGCACCCGTTGTATCAGCTGGTTTTGCCATTAGCACTTCATGGAATCCCTCTTGAAAGGACTTAACTTTTCTTACGAAGGCATCATCGTCTTCGTCTTCGGAGTCGAAGTTATCCGATCCGGTTTCCGACTCCAATCTTGCCTCTATGGCGGCAAGTACGGACTCTGTTTCCGAGTTCATCGTCTGGTTGACGGATGTCGGATCTTCCGTCTCTGTGACGGGTGTTGGTTCTTCCGTCTCTGTGACGGGTGTATTGTTGTCTGCCTCTTGCACGGGATTTCCGTCATCCGTGTTTTCGGCGATCTCGGATTGCACCATGCCGATAAAGTGCGTATCACTGCTTTGTCGGCGATCTGAGCAAAATCCGGCATCATAGTCGTCTTCGACTGGGTATAGGGCGGGTGGGAGATAATTGCTTTCACCGCAAAACCCCATTGCTTCCGCGGTTAATCCGATAAAATATTAGCAGATCCAATCGGTAAAACGCAGGCACTTACCAGATGGTTTTGCGCCGGGATGTAGGATCCGTTGTCGAGGAAGCGCCCGACGTCGTCGTCGAATTCCAAGCTTCCGACCGTGATCGATCTTCCGATCCCGCCTAATATCCCAGATCGGAACTTCACGCCTGACGTCGTTTGCCCCACAGTGGGCGCCACGGTGGGCGCCAACTGTCGAGACATCGTAGTAGTTTTCATAGACTGGGGTGCCATGAGACTACGGTAGAGACGTGGGGTAACGGAATAGCGTAGTAAACACAGAACACGGGATTTACCCAGGTTCGGTACGTCGCGACAGTACGGCGTACCTACTCCTGCACTTCTCACTATGAGGGACTAAAGCCCGTATAATAAGGTTACAATGTAAGGGAATAGATCCAGCTACTCGTCGAGGATGAACTTCCCGGCGAGTCGCGTAAGGCTTGAGCTTGGACCTAGAACCTTGGAACTAAGGGAACTTATTGAACTTATGAAATCTATCTCCCGTCCGGCTTTATATAATAGCCGGATTAGGGCTTACAGAACCAGAAACCTAGAAGACTACGTTTAACTTGTAACTTGGAAAGTAAGGAATCCGTCTTCTCCTCCAACCCAGATCACGCGGGCCGTGATCCGGGTTCTTCTAGAATCCGGCTTCTACGCGTTGGACTACTGGGCCGCCCAATGGACCTAAGCCCATTACCTTGCAGGCCACCCTGGTAGTCCAGCTCTTTTGTCTACCATCTTCTATACCCCTATTCGGTATATATCCGACATTGACCGTTCCAGACCTCGAGCCTGTGGTGGCTAAGGTGGGCTTTAGGGTGGAACCTTGGCAGGGCAAGTTCATGTCCTCGGCGGCTAGACTGACGCTGGTGGATGCTTGCCTTTCCAACCTGCCCATCTACACGATGGGTCTCTTTCTTCTTCCCGATGGAATCCATGCGGGCTTTGATAAGCATAGAGGCAGATTCTTTTGGGAAGGGAAAGGTAATAAGCGCAAATATCACATGGTTAGTTGGGCAGAGATTTGTAAACTGAAAGACCAGGGTGGTCTTGGGGTGTCCAACACCAAGTTGCTGAACAAAGCCCTTATGGCAAAATGGATTTGGCGCCTCTTTTCGGAGGATTCTGAACAGTGTCTATAGGCTAGACTCATTCGAGCTAAGTACCCAGGAGCTGTAGACCTTTTTGGGTCCAACCCGGCGGGTGGCTCCCAGTTCTGGCACAGTTTACATAGAGTCAGAGATGCGTTCAAGTTAGGAGCAAGATTTCTGCTTGGGGATGGTAGGTCGATCAGGTTTTGGACGGATCTCTGGCTGGGTGAAGCCCCACTTAGCCTCAGATACCCGGACCTTTTCGCCATCTCGAACTTGTCGGACGCTTTGATTGCCAATCTATTTATTTCGGGCTGGGTGATCAACTTTCGGAGATGTTTTGGCCCGGCTGAGCTTCGGCAGTGGCAGTCGCTGTTGCGGGAGATTGAGGAGGTTAGACCTGGGTCGACCAAGGACAGAGTGTCTTGGACCCTGGGGCCTTCGGGTGTTTTCTCTACGAACTCATTGTACAAGAAACTAGTGCAAGGGGAGGTCCGAGAAGATTTTGCTAACATTTGGAAGGTGGATGCGCCGCTTAAAGTTCGTATCTTTATGTGGCAGTTATTGAGAGGGAGGCTGCCGTCTAATGACCAGATTGCTCTTAGGCATGGGCCATCAAATGGGCAGTGTGCCTTGTGTGGTGTGCCGGAAGATGCCAACCACATCTTTTTTGGGTGCGCTCTCGCCCAATTTATGTGGAGTGCCTTTAGGGAAGGTCTAGGGGTGCTTTGGAACCCTTCTTCCTATCAGGATTTGATTCAGATTCTCTCTGGGTTTTCAGGAAAGAGACTTAGAGTTCTTAGAGTGCTGGTGGCAGCGAGCTGCTGGTCTCTGTGGCTTATCCGCAATAAGTTTACGATTGAGGCAAAGTTCCCGCGGCAACCTGCTGACTGTATCTTTAAAACCTTGCTTTTCTTGCAGCAATGGCGACTCCTTCTAAAGGCAGACTTGCTGGAGCAGCTGGACGCCCTCGTCTGCATCCTTAGAAGCCTCTTCGCCATGACGTCTACACCTGCACCCCGAGCGCAAGCAGCTGTGATGGGGGGATAGTAACCCGGTAGGCCCACTTCAAGGTATAATCCGGCCCAAGGTGAGCTGAGCAATACCCGGATAGGGGTAAATAGGTTACTAGAAGGCCCAAAGGCTTGTGAGATTCGTAACCCGGCTTGTGGGTTGCGATAAGGAAAGTTAGGCTTTGTATGTGGAGTTCGAGTAGGACTCAAGATGTGCCTTGAAGGGCAAGTTAGGGGTGTACGGGTGCTTTATAAACCGGCCCCTAGGTTTAGTTTGCCAGAGATTCAAGTCATAGTTGTAACACCTGTTATCGAGTATCCAGTATAATAATATCGAGAGCCGGCGAGTTGCTTTCCGGTTCTTAGATTGCTTTTCACCATGTTTTCCTTCGAGCTAAACCCTCTCCCAAATACCTGTGTCGACTTGCCCCGAGATCAGTTACCCCAGGTAACATCTGCCGTGATTATCCCACGACAGTTGGCGCCCACCGTGGGGCCTGCGTCCAAAGGTGTTTACATCACGGGAGAAGCTCGGAAGAGCATGAAGAACCTCATCGTCGGAGAAGTCTACGTCAACAGCAAAGGAGAGAAGATGGTAGACGATTCTGGCTGGGGGCCAGAGTCGGATCACCTCGAAACCGGATCCATCGTGACAGTCGGCAGCGTCAACGTCTTCATCGGTATGGTATGTACTTCCAGTTCGAATTGTGATAATATTGGATCTGATTCTGTGTCAGGGGAAGACACGTATGTCCGATCGGAAAAAAGAAGAGTCGATTGGAACAGCGGGTCAGTTAGAGAGGGAGGATGATACCGAGTCCATACGGGATTTATTGGAGGATCGATATGAAAAGGAAAACAGCGAGGAAGACAATACGAATCTACACCGGGCATCATGCGCCGGGTTGCGGTCTATGCGGCTCCCGCGACCAATCTCAATCAAGAAAACGCGGCCGCGGCGCAGCCGGGGCGGTTCAGGCAGCGGCCCAGCAGCAAGGAGCAGTTGACCCGGTCTTGGCCCAGGTCGATGGAGAGTCGGCGTCTGTCACCAGTCGCCCAGCAGACGAGGAGCGACACGCAAATATGTTCGGGTTCCAAGCAAACCGGACCCTGGGGGCCCCCCTCAAACCCGCGTCACCCGGCTCTGTTTGATAATAATTTGATTTTGGACCCCACAGTCTTGGCCACAGTTATTACCCCAGAAAACGCGGCAGAGCGTGTAAGAGACCTGGACGTGGCTCGTCGTGCGTTGGAGCAGCAAAGAAGGCAAGTGGAAGCAGAAAGGTAGGGGATGGCCGCGCGGCAGCGCGAATTGGATGACCGAGAGACCCGGCTCCGGGAGGAAACGACAAGGATGCATCAAAGGCACCGAACTATGCTGCCGGCAACAGGAGGGGTTATTAACCCGACTGCCCTGGTGTTCACGCCTCAAGATCAACCGATTCCACGACGAACCAAGGGACCATACCGCGACCTTCAACGGGAGCACATCCGGTAAACGTGCCAGCCGGGTTACCTTTGCCACAGACGGGGGTGACAGCCGGCAATACCATGCCGCCACCACCATCACGATTCCGCACACCAGCAGGTCATTACAACAATCCCATGGACAACGTGTACGCAGCAACGCTCGCATTAAACCAGATCCCTGTGGGAGACTCGCCTCATGCGGAAGGAACCCGACGAGCAATCGATCTGCTACATACCGCGGTAGCACAGCAAGCCAATTATCCGGATCATAGAAGCGGGATGCATGGGACGCCGTACGCCAGTCAGCAACAGGGCAATATCCAAACAAGTGCGGCACAACGAAGGGAAGAGCAGCAGCAAATGCCGCCTCCACCGCGTATCCAGACCGTACCAGTAGTATCAGCAGCGCAGGCGGTGGTGGACAGTTCCAGAGCCAGAAGAGCCGGGGCCGGGTCTGCAGCACACGAGTTACCCGCGGTGCCGCACCCCGCGGTACCTCCAGCCGGGTCACGTGTTTCCGGGTAAGACCAGCCCCAACCACCCTTGCGGGACCAAAGTGCCTCTCGGACGATATCAGAGCAGAACCTTACCCGGAGAAGTTCAAAGAACCGGGGAAAGTAGTAAATTATGAGCCAACAATGGATCCAGAAACGTGGCTGAGCAGCTATGAGATGGCAATGTCAATTCGCAACGCATCCGAGAATCTTCAAGCCAAATTCATGTACTTAATGATGTCAGAGGGAGCAGCAAAGTTATGGTTCACCAACCTACCGGAAAAATCGATCAAGTCGTGGGAGGAGCTAAAGACCGCATTCATCAAGCACTTTCATGGGACATGCAGAAAGTTATTTACTATTGATGATTTAGAAAGATGCGTTCAGAAGAAAGGAGTCAGCACGCAGCTGGGTACGCCGGGTTATGGAGATACTCCACTCGTCTACGGATATCCAGCCTAAGGACGCGCTACAAGCTATGGCAAAAACATGTAAGTATGTTCCTTTAGTGCAAAAGCTAACTCGCATGAAATCTAGTAGGAATGCAGCGGAGGTTACAATGGGGGAGTTAATGGATGCGTGCAACAAACACGCTGCAACGGATACCACAGAGGAGGAAGTTGATGACAAGAAAGCAAAAGCAACGCAAGTAGCAGCGGGAAAACCGGCAATGGATCGGCGCCAAACAATAATGGAAGTAGCCAAAACAAGCGCCCGTTTGAAGGGAACTCCGAGTTTGTAGCCAACACGGAGGCCGGGTCTTCAAGACCTAGATCGAAGGGAATTTTAATACTGGAAATCACAATGGGGGACACTACCAAGGACCTCCAAGACCAAGCAACAGTTGGGACATATTTAGGATGGCGTGCCCGAAGCATAGCAGGAATGGCAAGCCGGCCAATCATTCATTGGAGCAATGTGCCGACTTACAAAGGTGGAAGAACGAGGAAGTGAACAGAGCTATGCGAGGTGCGGGCCGAGGAGGAGGTCCGGGTCTAGGTGGAAACTTGGGTAACGGACCGCCTCCAGCCGGCAATCCGCCAGCTGGAAATCAAGGTAACAATCAAGGTGGAGCAGGAGGTTTTCAAGCTAACCCCAAACAGCTGGGTCAATATCATGTGCACACTACAGGAGGCTCTAACAAGGATAAGAAGATACTGAAACAAGCAGTTAATTCGGTCTCTTCCGCTGTCCCAAGGTATTTGAGATGGTCAGAACAAGAGGTAACATGGAGCAGGAAAGATCACCCGGATAGAGTTGATCACCCGGGAGTCTTAGCTTTGGTAGTAGCACCACAGGTCAACGGCTACGAGCTGAAAAAGGTCTTGATGGATGGAGGAAGTAGTATCAATATCCTGTACTGGGAAACTTTTCTGCGTATGGGCTTAAAGGAATCGCAGCTGCAAAAGAGTACAACAGTTTTTCACGGGATAGTGCCGGGTCACTCAGCATGCCCTGAAGGAAAGGTGGCACTGGAAGTAGCTTTTGGAGAGTCAAAGGACAACTACCGAGTCGAGTGGCTTACCTTCGAGGTAGTAAAGTTGCGCAGCCCTTATCATGCATTGTTTGGGAGGCCGGCTTATGCCAAGTTCATGGCGAGACCGTGTTATGTGTACCTACAACTGAAAATCCCGGGTCCCAAGAAGACCATTACAATACACGGAAACCGAGATATAGCAGCTGAGTGTGATGAGGGAGACGCGGCGGCAATGGCCGAGTTGGAGCTCAAACATTACCGTTCTCAGGTAGACCTAGAAGAGAGGGCAACGTCAAAAAAGCCAACTCCTGGGGGGGACAAAGCAAAAGTTAGGGCAGAACAAGACCCTAAGATGGTAGGCTTCATCAAGAACGATATTTTCAAAACTCTCAGTAGGGAAGAAGAAGATGCACCACCATCCGCGGCTGATCACGTTTCAAAGGCGATATACCCGGATTGGCTAGCAAATCCGGTACTCATTACGAAGGGGCATAGCAAGTGGAGAATGTGCATCGGCCGTACCAACGCGAGGCCGACTCTCGGGAGTAACTAAAGCAGGTAATCGACGGCGGGTTTCATACGCACTCTTTTCCTTACCAGGGTACCTACGGGAACTGGAAGGTTTTTAATGAGGCGGCCTGCTGATTCAAAAAAGAAATTTTTATCAATAAAAGAAGATGGTTTCGAGTCTTATCATGGTCTTTGCTTCAGTTACAAGTAAGTAACATTGTTACTATCAATACATCAGTATCATCGAAATACATTGTGTGAATATAGGTCTCCGGGGGTGGTCGGCTTCAATAAGTAATCACAAAACCCGGAGACCCGGCCATGATGCCTATGAGTTATGGGGGCTGATTACTCGAAAAAACGGGTACAGCTGCAATCTTATAACCGGACAAAGGAGCCAAATTTCTTGGTTATTCTTACTTAAGCTCGATGTGACTCGCACTAAAGTGGCATGATCTGTTCACGTACGATTACAATCAAACTATGCAGCCCAATGTAGCTTGCTTGATCTTGTTTTTCGTATAGATGCAACGACATGGTATCCACGCGAAAGCCGGCTTACAGTACAAGATAATCAAAAGGGTCATCTAAACCACAAGTCCATGCAGAGTATAAGGCTAAAAAAGCCGGAAACTCAACAAGTATTAAGCATGACTTCAGTATTTATGTAAACAGCTATTGGTATTCAGCTTGGTAAACAGCAGTATGTCATCTGAGAAAGGCCACGCCCCCATAGCTCGTACTTTGGGTCATGGGACTGGGGACTTCGAAACAGAAACAAACTGTTTAACTACCAAAGCCTGTAAACCTTAATTTCCGAGTATTGGGGACTTAAAGAAAAGTTCATCTATCAAAACCTACGATACTCGGCTAGCCGAGTCTCCAAAGGAAATTGAAAACAAGAGTTCGAAGTATCGAGAATAAGCTTATAAGTAACACAAGGATCGAGATTATCAAAAGCCAGGGGAGGCAAAGAGTTATCATAAGTTCACAAACGCAAAGTCATAGTGTCAGCATCAATGGTGCACAGGCGCACCGCAAAAGTCATATCAGTCTCGAGAAACGCAAAAGCACTAGGCAGCGTCCTACTCGGCGTCTTGAGAGTGGTCCTCCGGGTCTAAGTCTTGGACTTGCTTCTTGGCCTTGCCAGCAGTTTTACCCGGGCTCTTCACATCTGGACGAACAGGCGGGGGCACGGCTGGAGTAGAGGTAGACGGCTTTACGCCCAGCTCTGCTTCCCTCTTTGCAGCCTCTTCCTTCCTCCTAGCCAGATCAGTCGACCATTTGTCCAACATATCAATAGGGGGGGGTGCCTCCACCAGGATAACCTTGCCCTCAGAATCATACGAGCTCATAATCGTGTTTAGATCCATCTTGTCGGCCAAAGCTGTGGCTGAAGGACGTACCGCAGATTGTATAGCTTTGAAATCCTGGGCTTGAATTTGGATCCGTCAGCTTTAAACTCTGGGAACCCGGATACTATCTTCGCCGGGTCAAGCTTTGGAAAATAAGCCTTCGCCAGCGTTAAAGCCCGGGTCATCCCAATTCGGCAGGACGAGCGCTTCAGTATTTCAATCCATCCAGGTGCTGTGGAAAAGGCCTGTATAAGGTTCTCCTCGCCCGGGTATACCTCAGAAGGCCACTTGATAGCATCCAGCAAAAGTTTCGTGCCGGCAAAAAAAACGTCCGGAGCACAGTCTTCAGAGTTTTAACTTGAGTGATGGCATTCTCCTCCGGAGCAGCAAGGTTAGCACCTAAACATGCAAAAGCATATCAGTAATATTGGTTATTACAGCGGCAAGATAGAGATACGCAAATTAATCGCAAATAGCAAACTTACTTAGCAAGATACGGTAAGTGTCCGTAAGCTGAGTCGACAGGTTATTCAGCGAGGACTGGGCAGCATTGTACTTCTTCTTGTATGTGGAGACGTCTTTTTTCAAAGTCTTTATCTCCGCTTCAAGGGCCTCCCTACGCTTAACTTCAGCCAGCAAGAGCTGCTCAGCCTTAAGTAACGCTTCATCTGACTGAGTAATCTGCCTGCAAAAGCCGGGTGAAGCTATAAGCGGGTGTCACGAGAGTATTTCGTCTGAGGAAATGATTACCGAAAAGTATTATGCGAAGTACGAGGATAATTAAAAAAAAAATTATACTCGGGACTTGGGGACTGGATGTATAATAAGGAGCACCAAGTAAAAGTTACCTGATGTGCTGCAGCCATGCGTTCTAAGACAGTCCTTCTGAAGCTTTCATGGCAAGAAGATCGTCATCAGCTGGTTAAAGTCAGCGTTATCCGAGTTAGATGGCTCGGATACCTGGAAAGTGGGAAAAGGAGCATTTCTTGTAACAGGAGGTGGCACCCGGGTCATCCGAATGTCGGAGTCTGGTCCCCCTCCCGCGCTTGAAGCTGCTCCCTTCTCCTTCTCGCCTGCGTGTGAAGCGGTTGGATACTCGGCGTCATGCCTAGCTGGCTCCGGTGGCGACACTTGCTCGTCGCCAGCCGTGGTGAAGGCATCGTCAGCCGGCTCGTTCTCGACCCGGACCTTAGCCTCGGTGTCCTCCTGGTCGCTACTAACCGTGGCTCTGAAGAAGGTGCAAAGGCACAATTAATCTCTGGTTAAAAGAAAAAAGGGATGGAAGTTCGGTATAATATCAGGAAAAGGCGCTTACCCGGTGTTCACCGGGAAGTCCGAGGGGAAGCCGTCACTAGACCCGGAAGAGACTGAAAAATGGCAAGAAAGGTCTGGGATTATGTTACAAAGGAATGACCGAAAGAAATTTTGTTTACAACAAATACCAGGGTGTTGGAACCGGGGGCGGCGAAGCGACCGGGTTAGGGGTCTCGTTGCCCGGATGATTCCGGGTTACTCGGCGCCTAGTCGCGGGTGGCTCCTTCAGTTATGATCAAAAGGGGTGGAGATGGGGTTAGCCCCGGAGTGACGTTATGGGAACAAAAAACCAAAGTGTAAGGAGATGAAGTAAAAACCTGGAGGGCTATCCTCTGGGATTTCCTCTTTGTTCCGGCTTTGGTGGCCGGCTCCGGCTCTTCCTCCTCGCTGGTGGACGGCCCCTGCTGTCCGTTTCTTCTTCTTCGCTTTGGTCCTCTCGCTCTGAAAAATATCCGAGTTACAGCATAAAGAAGAATAAAAGGCAGGATATAACGTGAGTAAGGGAATCAAGTATGTACCTTCATTCGAGTCAATGACATCGTCTTCCTCCTCCCCGTCTTCGGAATTAGGAGGGGTGTCGACCGTCCAAAAGTCATCATCGGCCTGAGGAGAAGATGCCAGGATAGTGATTAATATCGAGTCAAGAGAAGCGAATAAAGGTAAGTTGTTAGAAGTCAAAATCAAAAGGCAGAAAACTTACTGCGGGGGTTGGATTCTCGAGGGTAAAAGGTTCTAATCCGGCTATGCCCCGGATTACCTCGAGCTTCTCTGTCAGGAAACCCTTAATTGTTTTGTTAATGTCACCCGGAGCAAGGGTGCGGGTAGAGAATCGGATTGGGTCCGTGGTTTGACCCGAGTATTCGCACATCAGTTTCTCACGAATGGAGTTTGGCTGAATGCGGAAGCTAACCCAGGTCTTCACCAGGTTTAGCCCGATGAGGCCTCGGGCGGACAAGATGGAGATCCTAGCTAACAAGGGCAAGATCGCCTCCCTGTCCGAATCAGGCGCAAAGGCGTTGAATTTCTCGGAGATGTCAAGTTGACCCTCCGAGTAACCCGGCAACTTCTTTTCACCGGGTGGAGAGGTATCCCGGCAGTAGAAGTATGAAAGCTGCCAGTGCTTTACGTGGGAATTGAGAGAAATAGGAGGCATCAGGGAGTGCTTGCGGTGCTGGATAGAAACCCCGCCGCAAGTGAGAAGTGCGCCGTCGCCGCTTTCGCGACACGGCTTGCACTGAAAAAGTTCGACGAGGGCTAGACTTGGCGGAGTGCACAAGTAAGATTCGGAAAGAACGATAAAATGGGAGATGTTCAAAATGGAGTTTGGACCTATATCGAAGATACGGAGATTGTAATGGTCTAGGACGTCCCGGAAGAAGGGGTGACCGGAGGCCTAAAGCCCCGGGTCACATGTTCAACGAAGCATATTACCTCATCCGTCGCTGGAGAAGGCCGGGTTTCACTGCCTGGCACTCGCCAGTGGATAGCCTCCTGTGGAGGTAGGGTTCCGAGCTCGACCAACTCCTCCAGTTTGGCCTTGGTGACAGAGGACTTCCCCCAATTGGCCGATATGGAGTTTGAGATTTAGCCTTAGCCGACTGTTTCCCCTGCCTCTTGGGTGCCATGGGATTGACCTGGTAAAACATTGAAGAAAAGGACGTAAGAGACAAAAACTCGGAAGTTAGCAGATAAGTGGTTACGGCAATTTAAACACTTTCCGGGTATGCCTTGCGGGGGGTCAAGTTGGTTTGTCCGGGTATCATGTGCCATTTCCTTTATAGAGTTTTCCGTAAAAAGCAAGTGTTTGGAGAAGTTGGGAGGGTGTTTGTATGCCTACCATCTACGAATGATTCGGAGAAGTGAGATTCTCTGAGGAGGGATAACAAAGGCGGAAATTTTAGATGGCCCGAGCCTAGATTGGGAACCTTATTTCCAAATTTGTGGCCAAGTTAATGATTACTGGAGTTAGGAGAGCAATACAAGCTATGAATCCTATCTATGGGGATGATTATGGTAAATATCGGTGAGTTAATCCGGCGCGGCCCGGGAAAATCGCGGACCACTTGATTCAGATCTGATCCAAGGGAAGGATGAGAAATTACGAGGATGAGCTGGGGGATATGAGGAGCTTACCAAAGGGGGTTGAAGAAGAGCTTTGCGGAGACAGATGCGCAAGATTGATGTCCCTTTGAGGTTGTTGGTCGGCGGACGGGCGCTCGGCGGCGGATTTGGGGATTGGAGTGAGTCGCGCGACGGCGGAGCGCAGGCGACGGCGGATGGGCTCCGGTGAGGTGCGTGGGGCTTCCGTGGTGGCACTTCGCGAGCTCGGGTTTGAGGAGAAGAGGAATGGGGGAAATGAGCCGTTAAGAGTTAGGGTTTGTTCCTTGGGCTCTATTTTATAACCATCCGGATGGAAGGGCTTAGCCTAACGGTCGGGACCCGGGGAGTACGGAGTAATTGGCCATTTCGAAATTTGAAAGGCACATTTTGTGCGCAGACCAATATGATCCATGGAAAAAGGAAGGGGAAATTGCCTTCCTTGTATCAGCGGTAATTATCAAGAAGGATGTGAGGTCAGGAGTTTCTTATTAAGATTTAAGTCTGGGAGATTAACGGAGAGCCGGGTCTTACCTGGCTTCCTTGGTACCTGTCACGGTTGTTCGTCGACGCGCTGCGTCTTGATCCTCATGTGTTTGCCTCTAATGCTTCTGTAGGGAATAGCCAGCGCTTCGAAGAGTAAATCTTGGAAGCCCAAGCTATTCTGGGGACTACTGATGGGGGGATAGTAACCCGGTAGGCCCACTTCAAGGTATAATCCGGCCCAAGGTGAGCTGAGCAATACCCGGATAGGGGTAAAGAGGTTACTAGAAGGCCCAAAGGCTTGTGAGATTCGTAACCCGGTTGTGGGTTGCGATAAGGAAAGTTGGCTTTGTATGTGGAGTTCGAGTAGGACTCAAGATGTGCCTTGAAGGGCAAGTTAGGGGTGTACGGGTGCTTTATAAACCGGCCCCTAGGTTTAGTTTGCCAGAGATTCAAGTCATAGTTGTAACACCTGTTATCGAGTATCCAGTATAATAATATCGAGAGCCGGCGAGTTGCTTTCCGGTTCTTAGATTGCTTTTCACCATGTTTTCCTTCGAGCTAAACCCTCTCCCAAATACCTGTGTCGACTTGCCCCGAGATCAGTTACCCCAGGTAACATCTGCCGTGATTATCCCACGACAAGCTGGCTGAGTGCCTGCGGTTGTTTCTGTTGGTTGCCGTCGTTCTTCTATCTTTGTTGTTAGCCTCCCCTTTGTGGTGTTGTTCACGGTTAAAAACCTTATGGTGTTTGGCTGGATGATGTTCCCAGCGTTCGTTGTAAGAACTATGTTATTCCCTCTAGCCTTGTGGCTTTATTAATTTAAAGTCGGGCACGTGGTGCCTTCCGTCTAAAAAAAGTTCCTGGCAGGAAGAGTTGTTTTACTTTCCGAACTCGGGTATTGGACATACCTGCACGTGGTTTTAGGTTTTGGTCTCTAGGGAGCCAATTGTCACGCCAAATATTGACAGCCTCTCCATTTCCAATTCTCCAAATCACACCTTCCTTTAAAAGGTGGAGGCCATGTTCGATACCATGCCACGCCGGAGAGGCGTCACCTCTAAAAACAGTGTCAGTAAAATTACCTTGGGGTAGTACACCGATTTCAGCAGCCTGGCACACAGGCTATCAGGATTGCGAATGATCCTCCAACACTGTCTAGCGAGGAGAGCTTGGTTCATAAGCCTAGTATCTTTGAACCCCACTCCTCCATTGCATTTCTTCCTCGTAATAATGTCCCAGGCTTCCCAATGAACCTTCCTTTTGTCCTCATCTTCCCCCCACCAAAAATTTCTAATCAGTTTCATATAATCATCATGGAACCCAGGAGGGAGTTTGAACACACCCATAACATACTGAGGGATAGCTTGTGCGACCGCCTTGATAAGACTTTCCTTGGCACCCATGGACATAAATCTCTCAGCCCAGTTGTTAACTTTTTTTTGCGAGGCGGTCCTTGGAAGGTTGGAATCTAACCCCTTTCATTCTACCTTCCGGGGTTGGGAGCCCCAAATATTTATCCTCGAAGGTGGTATGTTTGACTTCAAGAATCTGGATAACATCTTGTTGGTCCTGTTCATTGCATTTACTACTGAAGAGGACCGAGCATTTACTAGCGCTAAGTAGTTGGCCGGAGCTTTTTTCAAAGCAGGAGATCAAGTTCTTCACTGTGGTGGCTTGTTGGCGATTAGCTTGGAAGAACATAATGCTGTCATCAGCGAAAAGGAGATGGGATACACCCGGAGAGTATCTGCAAATCTTGAAATCCCTAAGATCTTGACTATGAATAGCTTTATTGATAAGCTTAGTGAAGCTTTCTGCAACAAATAGGAATAGGTAAGGGGACAAAGGGTCCCCCTGCCTCAGCCCTCTTGAGGGAGAAATTTCATTCATAAGAGCTCTATTGATCTGAACTTTGTATTTAACAGATTTTACACAGGACATGATTTTTTTGTACCCAATTTGTATCGAAGCCCATCTTGCAAAGAAGGCCTTCAAGGAATATCCAATCGACCCTATCGTATGCTTTAGAGAGGTCGACCTTGTAAGCACAGAAGGTATCCTTCGATTTCTTATTTCTCTGGATGGCATGGAAGCACTCAAAGGCAATAATGGCATTGTCCGATATCAGCCTACCCGGGATGAAAGCACTTTGAACCTCAGATATGAGATCATTCAGGAGAGGTCTGAGGCGGTTGACAATACACTTGGAGATGACCTTGTAAATAACATTGCACATGTAAATAGGTCTGTAATCCTTCAGGTTAGACGCGTCGCTGTATTTTGGAATAAGGACAATTTTTGTCACATTAACACCCTCCGGCATAATGCTATCAGCAAAGAATTTTTTTATTGCCGAGCAAACCTCGTCCTTCGTAATGCCAGGTTCGCCACGTGGTCAGCCCTATTTGTCCCGGGTCCTGGCACAACCGGGACCAATGGGGGAGGGCCATTTGTCCTAGCTGGCCCATCCCGGTTGCACAACCGGGACAAATGACCCTTACAAACCAGGACAAATGACCCTGTTTCCACTAGTGTACTTACTTCATTAACTTTTACCTTCCGTTAGTAACATGAAGCAAAATGAGGTTTCATTTAATTCATCTCTGCATTGTGAGCACTACTCAAATGTAAATCATTGATTTCGAATTTCCAAAAGGTAAAAGACACAGATGGAGCCTTACATGTGGGACCCTGCTGGATATCTAATCACTACGCATCCTTCCCTTTATTTGATCCATCTCTTCATTGTGAGCACTACTCAAATGTCAATCATTGATTCCGAAGTTCCAAAAAGAAGGTCTAGTTAAAATTTGGATAGCTTCAGGACATTTCTCGAGATGCTCGCTTCCTATCAAGAGAGCAAGTCTAGACAACATGTGTATATGTCCACTCGCATGTTGCCTATTTTTATGGGTCGCGGAGGTGGCGATCGTAGCAGAACCCCAAAACAAGAACAGTAAATCAAACTTTTCATTGATTGGGCGGTTCGTCGCCATTCCTCGCTCATTTTGCAAATAAAAGTAATAATTACACATATAAAAGCGGGGCCGCACCCTACATCTACCTAGGCCAAAATATGCTTCATCTTCCTCGTCCGCGGTGCGGCCTTCAGTTGGAGGCGGCAGAGATGGAGGAGGAGGAGGAGCAGCTGGAGCTGGTGCCGACCTGCTCGAACTGCGACGCGGCAATGGCTTCCCACTGCCGCTTCTTCCTCTGCGCCTCCTCGTCTGGCGCAGGCCGCGCTCCAGCTGTCTGGCGTTGTATGCGTCAAGGTGACCCTGGTAGCGGCGGCGCCTGATGGTCTGCCGACGCTCGTGGCGAAGACTTTTCTGAATGCCGAGCTCAAGGAGATCCTCCTCCGTCTCGACGAAGGCCAGCGGAGGGGACCGATTACCTCCATTGGCGCCAACGATGATGTTCCTCTGCGGCTCCATTGCGCTACTGAGGCGGCGGCGGGGCTAAATGTGGTGTGGAGTTGAGGCAATCGCTCGCCGGAGCTACGATGCGCGGTGAGCAATTGCAGCGACGCGGTGGCCCCCGATTCGCTTCTCAGGTCGGCCCAACTTTACGGGTTCTGCTAGCGCGTGCAAACTGAACTCAACCCCAAAAAGCGCCAGAATTTTTCAGTTCCGTCCTTTTAGGGGTACCGCTAGAGATGCTTAAAACATCTTATATTATGGAATAGAGAGAGTACCTTGGAAAATAGATGCTATGAATTACTGTAGCTGTTGCTGGAAGCATGGAGGTTGTGTATGTTGCTCTAAATATCAAGATCTTGCAGTAGACCCGCACTTTATTTAGCTTTCAGAATGGGAACCGGAAGCTCTTCAAGTGTCACGACCCCGGACCCAGAGATATACATACTGTTATGTGCTCCTAGACATGGACTCACAAGGGCTTCAGGGTTACCAGCCCCGGCCGCAACAAACAACGGCAGGCAGACTGGATTCATCGGCACGTAGTCCGGATCCCCAGTCTACTACTCCTTGTGTCCACGCTAGTCATAACCAATTATGCATATCAAAGCGTCCACGAATCGAATGAAACTGGAGGAAACGGGACCAAAGCTATACAGAGATGCTATGTGTCCAGAAAGTGCAACAACAATCGAGGGTTACTGGGGTTACCTCGCCCCAGGCCGATCACATCGACAGGCGGGCTCGGACATGGATCATCGGCTCCACAACCCCTCGACTGCGACAACTATGCAGGCATAGCCAAAACTGTATAACAATGAGCTCGAAACCAACAACCGATCAAAGCAGTACTCTAAACATGAAGCTTTATTAAACAGATGTTACTAGAGTATAGCTTACAAGCAGAGGTCACACGACCCAACATTACATCAGACAACGGAAGGCAATTATGTTGCTAAACAACAAGAACCAAAAAGGCCTAAGAGGCCGCAACATAAGGCGACGTCCCAGCCCATAGATTCCAGGCTGCTACCTGGGAACCCCGAACTACTCGTCGATGTCCACGTTGAAACACCACCGATGTGAGATCTTCTCCTGAACCAAAATTAAGCAAACCTGAGTACGAGAGGTACTCAACAAGACTTAGTTAACCTATTATATATCTGCTATTTCGAAAAGGGTTTCATGAAGGCTGATTTGCGTAAAGCAAACTTTGTTTTGAAAGTTGAGGAAGGAATAGCACGTCTCATGGAGTATTTTGAAAACAGATGAGAAAGCTACTCAACTACTGATATCATCATCTTTTAATCCACCGAAACATATCAGCACCTCGTGCTTCAAAGATCACCTCCTCCAGTTGTTCCACACTATCTCATGCTACAAGGTAACCCCTCTCGGCATCTCCGAGGAGGCATCCTTCAATCGTTATCAGCAAGTTTTAGACATTCCGTTTAAGTTATCTATGATCACAGAATCCGTCACCAAGTCGTCTTTAACCGCAGACACGGCTTTTCGAAAAGATTTAACCCTGCAGGGGTGTACAACTTTACCCACACGTACCAACCGACTCTTAGTGCCACCAGGGTTAGCACTAGTCCGGGAAGTGCCGGCAGAGGGTAGTCGATTCCCAGCCTTTACCTTGTCGAACCATATCCATGAGTCAACCCAAACAGGGCCACCCCGTCAACAGGGAGTTGGCCACCTCCTGACGGCACCTGTTCTGTGAGTCGGGAACAAGATCCGTGTACGTCCATCACTTGTCCCGGTCACGACCTAGTTTTCTCCAAAACATTTTCCGACTCACACGCAGATAGAAAGCTCAAACTACGTGGCTCATGGAAGGTTAAACAAGTTAGTCAGCCGGGCGGGGTTCATCGGCCCACGTGTGGCTGTACGCTCAGTCTTGGCTCGAAGGCGAGAACTCGCTCCTAGGGGCATGAACAGGACAAAACGCCACAACCCATTGTGGCCTCACATCCATGCCGTGATTAGTCAAGTTATCAAAGGTAAATCAAACCATAAACCTGACATAGAAGATTCACGCATGGAACAGATTCATCAACTAGGCATGGCTAAGCAAGACTCACAAGGTTTAGCGGAGCGCGCACAACAAGCCTATAGCTGCTAGGTGAAGTGGATCAGGATATCTAGGTTATGCAGTATATAGGAGAACTCTATCTACTGACATCAAATAGTTTGGAACCGAATGCAAAGTACGAGATTCAAATCACTTTGAAATCATATATGAGCAGATAAGAGGTTATGCTTGCCTTGGTATAAGAAAACCAGATAAAGTCTTCAGGAATAAGTGCTTGACTTGTCGGTTAAGAGTATTCGTCATTGGATTGTTGGCCTTCTCTTCGGAGTCACGTTCTACCGAGGAAGAAATAACACCGGAAGAGAAATAACAATCAACACATGGCATCGATGCAGTGCGCAATATGTATGCATGAGCAAGTTAAATGCACTGAAATAAAGCCCTAAACATGATCGTTGGGTTGCTAGGGTTCGTATGTTAGTTATGAAATTTTACTGAAATTTGCCCGAAATGGACCCCGGAGGGGGTTTCGGACGGTTATGAAAGTGAGTACCATTTTGGTTGCTCAGATGGGGTTGAAAACTTCATAACTAGATTCCAAATGTCATTTTGAGCAAATGGTATATAACTTTTAATTTTCTAATTTTATTGAATAAAAACTTATTTTTCTATTTTTAATTGAATTAAACAGCATTAAATAATGTTCATTTTTCAATTTGGTCAAACATATGTGAAAATGGTATTTTTGGGAAGAGTACATTTTTCTGATCAATACCATATTTTTATTTTATTTTTTTGATAAACAGAATAGAAGTTATTCATTTTACAAGTTTTACTCATTTTCTGCAATTTCCTGGAATTTCCAAAAAAAAAGGATTATGACATCAAGCTTACGTCATGCTGACGTCAGCCAAGCTCGAAATTCCTCTGATCCTCACAGTTGGATTCAAATTCGGATGAAATCGTGCGAAATTGAACAAACGAAATGCACAGGAACGGAGAGGAGATCAAGGGGAGCCGGTATGTGGCGCCGGTTGGCCGAATGGCCACCGGAATACTCGCCGGCGTCCATGTCCGGCGGTAGTCGACGGCGGTGCACGGCGGCAATGAGCTACGAGGCACGGGAAAGGGGAGGAGGCCCTCTCGGACCGGGAGCTCACCCTGAGGATGGTGGGGGTCGTGGAAGGGAGGAGGCCGCAATCGACGGCGATGGCGCGGCGGAGGCTCGCCGGCCGCGGAGAAGAAGGCTCCGATTCCGGCGACTCGGGCACTCCCGGCAAGCGGGGTTCGTCCAGGAGCTTCAGGAGACTACGGCGGAGCTGCAGAGCGTCACGGCGTGGCTCCACGCGGTCCATAGAGACGGCGGCGAACGGTGTCCCGTCGGCTACTGTTAGGGTTAGGGTTCAGTCGTTTCGCTGATACAGAGAGAGAGAGGCAAAGCAGAGGAGCGAGCAGGAGGAGAGGGAGGAGGGCACGGCTTCTGGGTGGCATCCGCGCGATGGGGCGGTTAGCAGCTGCGTGGCAGCAGCTCTCCGGCGAGCTGTCTGCTTCACTCGGGGAGGAAGAAGACAAAAGGGGTTTTTTCCCCATAACCCCCTGGAAGATTTTAAAAAACTGCAACTTAGTCCTTTTCCATTATAAACAGAAAAGAAACAGAGATTTTGGGGACCTTTTTGCAAAGTAAAAATTTGACAAAAATACTTTTTGAAAAGCTCATAAAATTTGCAAGATCACCATGTATTTGCTTTCCAAAATTGAAATTATTTTTAGAACAAAATTTGTGTGATCACTTTAAGTGGTTTTTGGGCAAGTTTCATTTAAAATTCAAATTAAAACTTGGTTCAAATTTTTCATGCATGCTATGACATGAACACACACCACACACCCTAATGTTAGCAAAACTGGGATGTTACAAATCTACCCCCCTTACAAGAATCTCGTCCCGAGATTCCCGAAGGAGAAAGAAAGAAGGAACACCGGTTTTGAACGATCTTCCTGAACTTTACGGCTCTCTTTTCGAAGAGGTTGATCCGTGGCACCTTGAAGTATTGAACGGATACACCTTAAGTAAGAGGGAAAACTCTTAGGAACTGATCTTCACGAAGATCGAGTATCCCATGGGTAACTCATGACAGAAGGTTCATAAAGAACTTTTGGGTTATCAAGCATGAAACACATCAAGGTAACGGAGGAAATATGAGAAGGTTTCAAGTTTGCGGACGATGGTTCTTGAAAGGATTTAGAATATGAGCTTTGCACAAGACTTTAAACCCTTTTGGAAAAGAAAGGTTGAACAACTTATGATATCGAGGTTTTCTTCAAACAGAATACCAAGAATGGAAAGATTTGTCTAGGATACCAAAACATAATATCCACAGACGAGGGAAAACACGAGAAAACACTGTAATCGTGTGTTAGAGAGAATTTGATACAAGATCGTGTTCACTCTTCGGAGTGGACACGAAAGATAGCGGAACTTTCACTCCGTTAAAGTTTGTCGAAAACTTTGTCAAAGATTGGAATGTTACTTCACAACAGAAGATGAATAACCGAAAGATGTGGAAACACCGTAACAAAGGAGGAATTCTTGATCACACCATAAGGATGGTTAACCAACGAGGGTTGAAACTCCGGAAGAAAATAGGGAATCTCTTTCCTATGGTGAATTTGACGTAGAAATACGTTACCACATGGTTAAGACCTCATGGCTGAAGTGACTGACAAATTCACACAATGTGTGAGGTTAACAGAACTTCAAGTACAAACAAGTTGCAGAAGGGAACTGATGAATGGTGGTTACGAAACACCACGAGATGTTCTCATGATGAACTTGTTTCCACTAGAACAAAGGTTTTGGAGGTTTCAGCGGGGAGATATTGGAAAGATCAACTTCCAGGTTATCCTTGATGTTCTAGACACAGACAACAGGCTCACGACAAGCCTTCTGTAGGTCATCAAATGAGAGTGAAACTCCGGTTTAAAAAGAAAGGTGAAGAAAACTTGTTAGAATAAGCATAACAAGATTCCTCGCGGGAAGTGGTTGTTCTTATGAATTCAAAGAGATATGACATTAGGCCTTCCGGCTAATTGTGTCAACCACCACATCAACCATGCCGGATTCTGAAAGGACCTAATTCAATACCCTTGAGAAAACACCAACCATCGTTGCTGCTTGAGATTCAGCTCTGGTTAGTGGATGGATAACTCAGACTCAACGTTTTTGATTGAAAAGCTTGCACCGGTTACCAATTGGACACATCTACAAGATTCTCAAGATATGGACTAAGATGCCACGCTCAAAAAGATGAGCGAGATTGCAAAACTCATGTATTAGCAACTTGATAAAGACGGTTGTACCTACATGAACTACTTGCAAAAGAACACATCGGAGTCCTGGTTGGGAAGATGATTGCAAAGATAAACTTCTGCTCTTTCACGAACGATCAGTCAGTGGCTTGGTGTGGATGTAGAACTTCTTCAAGACATGGAGGTAAGACCTACCATCTCAGGAATTGTCCACACATGCATGACTGACTTGGGATTATTCCTGAAGGAACAAGGAAACTATACTCGGATCCATGGCGACAACTTTCACCATAAGCACATGAACCAGAGTAGGTTACTTCGAACATCCAGAACGCAATCTTCGTAATGAAACAAAGATGGTTCTCGAAAGTTTCCAACATTGTTGCCATTTGTTCAGCATGAACCTCTTGCAACTTGGACGATTAGAAATGTCATCGATGGGCTCGAAAACACACTTATCAAAACACTCCAAGAAGAGGGATTCATGTGCTATATGAACAAGGCAGAATATTAGTCAGACCAAAGGACATGAGGTGTACTCGGGCCAAACACCATGAGTGAAAACACCATCAGGATAGTCCTTGAATCTGGACTTGATCTGACGATAGCCCAAATCAAATCAAGGTAGAATAACAGCATTTCCGCAAAGTAGATACTATCCTGCTTCAACACGAGGAAAACTAGATATCCCTTCACAAAGGAACAAGTTAGGCAGAGCCACTGTCTTTCAACCCTCCAAGTTGTTGTTTAAGCTCAACCTACTAGTCCAGGGTGTCTAGCGTAGTTTCTTGGAGAAAAGAGGGGTTCAAATTACCCCTTATTTCGACATTACGGTCAGGTAACAACCTGGTGATACTTCTAGAGAGACAACTAGAATATCACAACCTACCGGTATGTCTTAGAAATCGAAGGGAGGCATGCTTTTCAAAGCAACCGATATGGTCTGGAGAACTTTGGTATGAACCTAACTCTCTGACCGAGGATATGCACCGGAATGGACGGGTTTGGTAACACAGTCAACTTCAAACAGAGACCGGGTGACCGATAGTTCTAAGAAGGATATAGATGTTTTCTTAGATTTCCAAGGCAATAAGAATTGCTAGGAATAGCAGGTACACATGTCGATGAACAGACCCATCATTCTCAAGCATTCAAGCTTGGAGGAAGGGGGAGTGAAGATGTGTGAGAGCATTACTTCATCATTAAGGCCATGAAACTTAACACAGCCTCTTGATATATAAGAGTGTGATACTCGAAGGTGGAACAGAACAGAAGCTAATGAAACTTCTTTAATCTGTGGATTACAAAACTTTGACCTGGTCCTGGAGATGAACGAGGTATTGGAGTTGGTTTCTCCTAACATTCCAAGGTGGAACGTTCTGACAGAAAACAAGAGCAAATGCATTGGAAGAATCCAACACCATACGTAACTTGGTTTCCAAACAGCGGACGGAGTTCGGGAAGCAGCTAAGAGTAGGAACGTGCTCTGGAAAATCCTGGGATCACGTTGGATACACGGGGGTAATACTCAGGTGTAGAATGCCAAAAGAGAGGTATAGCTGAGCCAAGAACAGAGATATGGGAATTCAAGATGACCACTCTTGTTGCGATCCTTCTGATTCCAAGAGGAAACCTATGGCTATGAGAGTTGGAAATTCCTAGCCCTCTGAGGTAGAACAGATTCTTCAGGATTCAAAGAAACAGAACTTGGGTTAAAGGTCAGCATCCTGTACTGATAGCATGAGCATCACCTGGTTATGAAACCACATGACTCAACTCACCGCAATTCAGCACATTCCGGGACCTTCGGTTCAAGTTCAAGGTTTAAAAACACGACGAAAGGAGTAGCTACTATATGAGTGCCACAGAGACACTACAATAGCAATCATGAAGTATCTTTCGAAGGACAACGATAGCTCCAGAAGAACTTGAGCATAGGATAACGGATACATTCGAGATGGAGAGCAGATCTCGAGGTTCAGGATTTTGAGATTTTGGAACATGTAAGAATGTGGAAACCACACAGCTCTGAGAGATTAGAATGGAAGGAAATATCCCATTTGAAACGAGAGATAACGGAACACGGAACACACACGACTCTAGAACTCATAACTAGGTCAACTTGGGTACAAAACGTCTTGCCAGAGAAGGCACCTAGGTTTTGAATGACTAGAAGGGATAGCAAAACCTTTTCAAATCAAAACAGGTAAGGTGACCCAGAGTTTAGAGCGATACCAGATAAGGAGTAAAAAGAATCCTAAGAAGGTTTTTCACAATCCATTTGGAGTTTTCAAATAGTTTTCACAAACACTAGACTCAACATCGACCAAGCAGTAAGGATTTCCTACAGGCAGTCCTGCTCTGATACCAAGACTTGTCACGACCCCGGACCCAGAGATATACATACTGTTATGTGCTCCTAGACATGGACTCACAAGGGCTTCAGGGTTACCAGCCCCGGCCGCAACAAACAACGGCAGGCAGACTGGATTCATCGGCACGTAGTCCGGATCCCCAGTCTACTACTCCTTGTGTCCACGCTAGTCATAACCAATTATGCATATCAAAGCGTCCACGAATCGAATGAAACTGGAGGAAACGGGACCAAAGCTATACAGAGATGCTATGTGTCCAGAAAGTGCAACAACAATCGAGGGTTACTGGGGTTACCTCGCCCCAGGCCGATCACATCGACAGGCGGGCTCGGACATGGATCATCGGCTCCACAACCCCTCGACTGCGACAACTATGCAGGCATAGCCAAAACTGTATAACAATGAGCTCGAAACCAACAATCAAAGCAGTACTCTAAACATGAAGCTTTATTAACAGATGTTACTAGAGTATAGCTTACAAGCAGAGGTCACACGACCCAACATTACATCAGACAACGGAAGGCAATTATGTTGCTAAACAACAAGAACCAAAAAGGCCTAAGAGGCCGCAACATAAGGCGACGTCCCAGCCCATAGATTCCAGGCTGCTACCTGGGAACCCCGAACTACTCGTCGATGTCCACGTTGAAACACCACCGATGTGAGATCTTCTCCTGAACCAAAATTAAGCAAACCTGAGTACGAGAGGTACTCAACAAGACTTAGTTAACTATTATATATCTGCTATTTCGAAAGGGTTTCATGAAGGCTGATTTGCGTAAAGCAAACTTTGTTTTGAAAGTTGAGGAAGGAATAGCACGTCTCATGGAGTATTTTGAAAACAGATGAGAAAGCTACTCAACTACTGATATCATCATCTTTTAATCCACCGAAACATATCAGCACCTCGTGCTTCAAAGATCACCTCCTCCAGTTGTTCCACACTATCTCATGCTACAAGGTAACCCCTCTCGGCATCTCCGAGGAGGCATCCTTCAATCGTTATCAGCAAGTTTTAGACATTCCGTTTAAGTTATCTATGATCACAGAATCCGTCACCAAGTCGTCTTTAACCGCAGACACGGCTTTTCGAAAAGATTTAACCCTGCAGGGGTGTACAACTTTACCCCACGTACCAACCGACTCTTAGTGCCACCAGGGTTAGCACTAGTCCGGGAAGTGCCGGCAGAGGGTAGTCGATTCCCAGCCTTTACCTTGTCGAACCATATCCATGAGTCAACCCAAACAGGGCCACCCCGTCAACAGGGAGTTGGCCACCTCCTGACGGCACCTGTTCTGTGAGTCGGGAACAAGATCCGTGTACGTCCATCACTTGTCCCGGTCACGACCTAGTTTTCTCCAAAACATTTTCCGACTCACACGCAGATAGAAAGCTCAAACTACGTGGCTCATGGATAAGGTTAAACAAGTTAGTCAGCCGGGCGGGGTTCATCGGCCCACGTGTGGCTGTACGCTCAGTCTTGGCTCGAAGGCGAGAACTCGCTCCTAGGGGCATGAACAGGACAAAACGCCACAACCCATTGTGGCCTCACATCCATGCCGTGATTAGTCAAGTTATCAAAGGTAAATCAAACCATAAACACCTGACATAGAAGATTCACGCATGGAACAGATTCATCAACTAGGCATGGCTAAGCAAGACTCACAAGGTTTAGCGGAGCGCGCACAAACAAGCCTATAGCTGCTAGGTGAAGTGGATCAGGATATCTAGGTTATGCAGTATATAGGAGAACTCTATCTACTGACATCAAATAGTTTGGAACCGAATGCAAAGTACGAGATTCAAATCACTTTGAAATCATATATGAGCAGATAAGAGGTTATGCTTGCCTTGGTTATAAGAAAACCAGATAAAGTCTTCAGGAATAAGTGCTTGACTTGTCGGTTAAGATCAAGTATTCGTCATTGGATTGTTGGCCTTCTCTTCGGAGTCACGTTCTACCGAGGAAGAAATAACACCGGAAGAGAAATAACAATCAACACATGGCATCGATGCAGTGCGCAATATGTATGCATGAGCAAGTTAAATGCACTGAAATAAAGCCCTAAACATGATCGTTGGGTTGCTAGGGTTCGTATGTTAGTTATGAAATTTTACTGAAATTTGCCCGAAATGGACCCCGGAGGGGGTTTCGGACGGTTATGAAAGTGAGTACCATTTTGGTTGCTCAGATGGGGTTGAAAACTTCATAACTAGATTCCAAATGTCATTTTGAGCAAAATGGTATATAACTTTTAATTTTCTAATTTTATTGAATAAAAACTTATTTTTCTATTTTTAATTGAATTAAACAGCATTAAATAATGTTCATTTTTCAATTTGGTCAAACATATGTGAAAATGGTATTTTTGGGAAGAGTACATTTTTCTGATCAATACCATATTTTTATTTTATTTTTTTGATAAACAGAATAGAAGTTATTCATTTTACAAGTTTTACTCATTTTCTGCAATTTCCTGGAATTTCCAAAAAAAAAGGATTATGACATCAAGCTTACGTCATGCTGACGTCAGCCAAGCTCGAAATTCCTCTGATCCTCACAGTTGGATTCAAATTCGGATGAAATCGTGCGAAATTGAACAAACGAAATGCACAGGAACGGAGAGGAGATCAAGGGGAGCCGGTATGTGGCGCCGGTTGGCCGAATGGCCACCGGAATACTCGCCGGCGTCCATGTCCGGCGGTAGTCGACGGCGGTGCACGGCGGCAATGAGCTACGAGGCACGGGAAAGGACGGGAGGAGGCCCTCTCGGACCGGGAGCTCACCCTGAGGATGGTGAGGGGGTCGTGGAAGGCGGAGGAGGCCGCAATCGACGGCGATGGCGCGGCGGAGGCTCGCCGGTCGCGGAGAAGAAGGCTCCGATTCCGGCGACTCGGGCACTCCCGGCAAGCGGGGTTCGTCCAGGAGCTTCAGGAGACTACGGCGGAGCTGAGCGCACGGCGTGGCTCCACGCGGTCCATAGACGGCGGCGAACGGTGTCCCGTCGGCTACTGTTAGGGTTAGGGTTCAGTCGTTTCGCTGATACAGAGAGAGAGAGGCAAAGCAGAGGAGCGAGCAGGAGGAGAGGGAGGAGGGCACGGCTTCTGGGTGGCATCCGCGCGATGGGGCGGTTAGCAGCTGCGTGGCAGCAGCTCTCCGGCGAGCTGTCTGCTTCACTCGGGGAGGAAGAAGACAAAAGGGGTTTTTTCCCCATAACCCCCTGGAAGATTTTAAAAACTGCAACTTAGTCCTTTTCCATTATAAACAGAAAAGAAACAGAGATTTGGGGACCTTTTTGCAAAGTAAAAATTTGACAAAAATACTTTTTGAAAAGCTCATAAAATTTGCAAGATCACCATGTATTTGCTTTCCAAAATTGAAATTATTTTTAGAACAAAATTTGTGTGATCACTTTAAGTGGTTTTTGGGCAAGTTTCATTTAAAATTCAAATTAAAACTTGGTTCAAATTTTTCATGCATGCTATGACATGAACACACACCACACACCCTAATGTTAGCAAAACTGGGATGTTACATCAAGCCTTTGTTTCTCCTTGTAAAACTAAAGAGAGAAGATTGGAGAAGGCAAGATAGCCCTTAGGCTCATCCTCGGCATGTATTTATATGCTGATACCGGACAATAATAAGTGCATACAATACAACTAGTAGATATGAACCAAAGAAACAATTATACTCGTCAAAACTAACATGTTCAGATATGAAATCATGGCACTCGGGCCCTAAGTGACAAGCATTAAGCACCATAAGTTGCAACAACGATAACAAATAACAATAGTGGATACTAGGCATCAAGACCTAGCAATCTCGTGATCTATTACATGACTAATCTCATC
>JAPCYS010001894.1:0-64077 GCA_028641055.1 Alopecurus myosuroides
GCATGCTTGCATCTCCGACCAGCGCACTCGCAACAGGGTGTGGGCGGCATCATGGGTTACTCTGCGTCGCCATGGTGCGCACGGGCGATACTTGTGCTGCCATGCCTCAAGCTCCTGACCGAGGCCACGTCGGTGTTTCCATCCTTGTCATGGTGCCGTTGAAGACAAACGACGGGCACAAGTCTCGCACGGATTTGATCTGTTGTCTTTGTCCTCGTTTTTTTTACGGAAGTTTTTGTCCTCCTTGAGTTGCCGGTCATGGTGTCGACCATTCTGGATGCAGTTATCCTCGGTTCTTTAGTGGATGCCAGCGCCACCGCCTTGTGCGTGATCTGGAAGCCCTTGTCGTCATATTATTTTCACTTTGTTCCCACAAATTTGTCGACTTCACTTCCGTCGCTGCGGTTGCTGGCATGATTATTGCTTGATCTCTCGTCGAATTCTAGCTTCCGTGCCTGATAGATTGCAACACTCGATTTCAATCGGAAGCTTTTATCGGTTTTGGCGGAGACATCGCTCCATATTTAAAGGCGTAGAAAAGTCTAGAAGAGGACAGCTCGGGTCCGGTTGGGGTAGTTGAGTTTAGATCGGTCTCTTCTCAAACATGGACGATCTCCAAGAGAGAAACAGTCCTTTAACAGATACTAGGAGAGACAAAGAGACCATGGAGTATCCAGCAGTTACGTCCCTTCTATAATTAGTTCAATTTCTATGTAAACATCTTTGAAATCATGAAATAAAGTTGTCGGAATTCTTACATGCATGTTTTTACAAGTTTATAGCAAAACATGCCCGTGCGTTGCACCGGGAGTAGAAAACCACACTTTCCTAGCCTAGTGGCTCGAGAACACATTTGGTAGCATCACTGAGATATTCTCTCTCATTGAGACATTATTCAAAGAATGAGTCATGTAATGTATTTACCGACCGTCTAAATTCCAAAAAAAACGTTAAAATAAATTATATGAACATATGTAGAGAAGTCCTTGATATTGGTAGAAGACGCTTTGTGCAAAATTAGTTGAATAAATGAGTGAGGGAAAATAAATAGAGAGACCGTTTGCAAATCAATAGAGAGACCAAATTTGAAGATACTTTTCTGTCTGAACTGAAAGCACATTTAGATCATCCTTTTATTTTGAATAATCGTGACAAAAGTGCTAACTGGTAGACATACCTGAGCTATTTAAGACCGATCTGACCAACATGTGAGCTTCATCTCTGTGAGATTTGGATTCTTGTCCAGAGGAAGAACCTGAAGTTCTGAAGACAATTTAAGACATATATAAGACAACAATGTTGCACGAAGGTATTTTATCTATGTGAACGTCCTGCTTGACGTGGTTGAACACGGGGTCATCCGCCTAACTGGAGTCACCGGCGAGCTCGATCCTAAGTGCTATTTGCTTCACATATTTGTGCTTCTTTAGCCCCATAGTCTGATCCCAACGCAATAATCTGTGCCTGATGAACCAAGTCCAAATAACAGCGGAGAGAATTAAAATGCATTGTATACTGTACCTTCAGCTGCAGCCATAATTCAAGTGCATTGTATAGTGTACCTTCAGCTGCACAGCCACGCACCGCACTGACAAAATCCATTGTCCCATGGCGCAGAGGTTCTAGGCAGGTGAGGCGAGCGGCGCCAAACTCTGCTCACTGTCCCGATCGGTGGATTTCGCATCTCCTGCTGCAACAGTGAAAGGTGGAGGCCGGAATTGCCAGGCGGAGTTCAACATCCAGACGCACCACTTCCCTATCTACTCCAATGGTGCAGGTCGTCACCGCTCAAGACCGCGCCGATTTAATTTCCGTGAGATATGGAGGACTCCGAGCAGGAGACAATGGCCAGATCGGCCAGCACGTCGTCTGCATCCTCTCCGTCTGCAATGTTCCTATCAGCGTACAAGCGGGTGAGCGTGGTGCCCCCCCCCCCCCCCCCCCCGCTCCATCAACTGCTCTGAATGGTGAGTTCCGATGTTGTTGGGGTTTCCAGACGCTGGGAGACGGTGTGGTAGGTTTAGAAAACCCGAGAGTGAAAAAGCTTGTGTGTTGCTACCGAAGGTGGAGCAAGGATCCGGGCCACACCCTCATCTGGCGGCCGCCGGGGAGATAGTTGGGAAGGGGCCGGCATGGATCTCGGTGAAGCCCGTGCTGAAGGAGGACGGATCGCTGGAAGTAGAAGGCGCCGGCGAGGTTTGAGTCCACCGATACTGGAGTCCGGCAGATAAGATCGGTCGACTGGGGATGAATGTGACTGCCCGACCGCCGTGCGTCGGCCATGGATGGCGCATCAACTCGAATATGCATATCCCCAGAGGTTTGTGCGCACATCTTCTATCCTACCCGTCCCTCAGCCTGTAGAGATTCACGCCGCGGCCCCACCCCTGCAGACAGTTGACTACGTTTTGGTAGCCGATACTCGACTGCGCAGATTCCCCGGCGTAGACGATACCAATACAACGGTGTGACGGTCACCGTCCTTGCCGCCAGGCCCCCCATTTCTCCGTGATGTGCAGTACTATGCTCTCTGGTCGGATTCAGAATTTTATTCTCCTTCCCCTCCCGGCTCCCCCAGCTCCGCCTACACCCCACCCCACTGTCCTTTGTGATTCAGGTGTTTCCTTCCTCCCCCATTTATTCATACTCTCACTTTTGGATCTCTTTACCTCTTATGGTGGACAACCACAAGCAAAATATATGATTACTTATATCAGCGTCACTTTGTTGGTTATGTATTGACTTACCTTCACTACTTGTTTCTAGCTTTACAGTCTATCTTGCTCATCATATGATCTCGCGAACAATTGTTTTTCACCGCACAAATATTTTTCTAGATTTTTTTACTACGTGAATTCAACTTTGGAGCTTGTGAAAAAATATTTTGAATTGTTCATACGATTTTTTTCACTCATCTGTACATCTTTTTGAACTCGCGAACAATTATTTCAAACTATGTGAACATTTTTTTTTCTTTTATATGAACTGGTTTTAACCCCCAAACAATTTAGTGGACAATAAAAACATGTTTTTTCTTCTCACTCGTAAACAATTTTTAACTCAAAAATACTTATTTGAATAAGATGAAATGTTTTCAAACCTCATGAATATATTTTCAAAACCTTCTAAAAAAGTTTATTAATTCTATACCAAATTTGTCGCAACTTTCAAAATTATTTTTCATAAAATATCATATGAATACTAACGAAAAAACAATAAACAAGAAACAAAGCAAAGAATTAAACATAAATAATCGCTTTACTTGGGCAGCCCACCCAAGCTGTGGAAGCTACTAGCCTTTTGGCTAGTTTACGATGCACATCGTCACGTAAGAGCATCTACGATGCACGGCTCTTGTGCGGGCGCTTAAGTCTGAAAATAAAAATTCTTTTACGTAAAATAAATGGATAAGCGTTCCAAGATCCCAACGGAAAGCGCTAATTGAGGCGCTAAGGTAGACGTTTTTCCTTGCATGGATAGCGCGAACGGCTGGTTGAACGTTATGTGAAGAAATAAAAATCTCAAGCGTCGGACAACTATTTTGACGCCAACGCCAAAGGAAATCCGCAGGTTCCACTGGATTCTGCTAAAAAATGAACTTGACACCTCCACTGTTTTTATCATTGACTCTATGAATTCAGATACAAATCTTTGGGTCGACATGAGAAAAATGATGCAAAGGTAATTATCTTCAATCATTTCCGCTCTATATCGATCAGTCTCATCTTTTGTTCATTTCCTAATATGCAGTAGCTAATAACTCCCTTGTTCATTTAATTTTATTTGCAATGTAGAGTTTGGAGACGGTTCTCACAGGGACATGTCGGTGGATTCAAAGAACAGCTACAATTTAAAAATGTGGTCAAAGGTGTGGATAAGCAGCCACCGTGGACCGGTCTATGTGGATACTATGTCTGTGAGAACATACGGAAAGAAATCTCTGAGAGGAAGAAGGACGAGACCACGCGGAGGGGTCTCAATAACTTGCGGAGGGCGCTTACTCCAGAAGCTCGCTTCCGACCAATTCAAAAGGAAATAGCAGGATTTTTCCTTAGGCATGTCATCGATAGGAAAGGAGAGTACCATGCGTCCACCGACGATGACTATTATAAGCATGAGCCCTGAGTACTTTGAAACTTGTTCGAATTTGTGTATGGTCATCCATCTTAATTGTGTAATATGGAAATTTGTTCGAGGTTGTATATATGGTCACCCGATATTGAATATATATTATATATTCCTATTGAATTCTCCTTGTTTGAAATTTCATATATATATATATGCATGTATATAGTATCGTAAAATATATATATATGTGTACTGAAACTTCATCAAAATTAAAATAAAACACAAAATAAAATATAAAATAAATAAAACAAAACAAATTAAAAAGGAACCAGGTTTAGGGGGCCTAAAACCCTAAACCTGCGCAGGTTTTCAGTCCCGGTTAGCCACAAGAACCGGGACTAAAGGTCCTCCGCCGCGACGGACTCCTGGCGCCCACGTGGACGGGCCTTTAGTCCCGGTCCGTAAGCGGCGGGACTATAGGGGGGGCTTTTTAGTCGCGCATAGCTAGTCCCGGTTGCGCGGCCGGGACTTTTGGCCCTGGCGAACCGGGACTATATGCCTATTTTCTACCAGTGTCTTATCCTTGCAAAATGAAATGCTAGAGGTGGGGCAACTACGGATGGCACCCACCGGGTTCGGGGCCGGGTCGGCGCCCCCCATACCTGCCCCATTTAACTTGTCGGGTCTCATTTCTTACCATACCCACGACCCGGCCGGGTTCGGGGCCCCAACGGGTATCCATTTAAGGACCGACACCAACACATGTGAGAAATACAACAACGGAATATTGGGATGAGGTTGGTAGGAATAGACACGTGTGTACGTGTGTTGTCTCCGGGATTTCAGATTCCAACGCGTCCATGTGATGTGTGACGTTTATGGTCCATAGCTCCTGGACGTGTGGTTAGGCATATGATTATTAGGATATGATTAGGACTTAGAGAGGGTCTGCGGGTCTGCGGGTACGGGTTTTCCACCCCCATACCCGCCCCATTAGACTTGGCGGGTCGAATATTTTACCAAACCCTCCCCATTTAAGACGGGTACCCATCGGGTTTGCGGGTTTTGGGGCCCATTGCCATCCGTAGGGGCAACATAGTACAAACAGGGCACGTCCCCTTACCTAACCGGTAAGATCACCAGATATGGGGTCTAAGGGCATCTCCAGCCGTTGCGCCCCCCCAGGGCCCAAAGCGCCGCCGTTTTGGTGCCGCCGCGGCGCTAAACGGCGCTATTCTGGAACCTGGGGGGGCTCGTTTCCCAGTCGCATCCCGAGCCCAACAAATCGGCCCAAACAAACGCAGTTGAAAAACTAGTCGAAATTTTATTGAAATTTGAAAGTGTGTACATATTCGGCGCGAATTTAAAGCTAAAACGATAAATTCAAACTAAACTAGTTAAGCCCTAGGCTGGCGGCGATCGCCTGGCTGTAGTCGCCGCCGTCGTCGTCGTCATCGTCGCTGGGGGCGTCGCCGGGGCGCTTGCTTCCCCCCTGTCCCTCGTCGCCGCCGCCGCAATCCCACCTGCTCACCTCGAGCGCCTGCTGGATCACGTCGTCGTCGTCCGAGTCCTCGTCGAGAACGATGTAGACGTTCTCCTTCTGCTTTGGTGGGGGAGGGACGCGGAGGAGGGCCGCCGCCGCGGCTTCCTAGCGCTCGCGCGCCGCCTTGCGCTGCTCGGCTTCAGCCAGCAGGCGGCGCTGAAGGGCGAGCTCGGCCTGGGTGTTGTCGCGCAGGCTCCACTGGGCGGCGGTCTCGACGTCGAGCGGTTGCAGCGTGTTCAGCGACAGCTGCTCCGCGGCCTTTTGGTCGGGCCACTCGTCGTCGCCGTCGCCGTCCTCCGTCTTCGGGCGAACCACGCGTTCGAAGCGTGGCTCGCCGAGGCGGAGCGCGTCACCGCTGCGCCTGCGGGCGGGCGCACCGGCGTTAAGAAAGGGGGGGAGATGGAGGTGGAGTGCCCGGCGGAGGAGCTCTACGTCGCAGACGACGAGGACGCGCCGGTCCGCCGCGCCACCCACGGCTGGGTGGCCTCCGGCGGCAGCATCGCGAGGCGCGGCTGGTTGCCGGCGTGGATGTGCTGGAGGACCTCGTCGAGGGTCCTCCAAGGGGCACTCCACCATCTGCGCCGCCCGTGCGCGTTGAAACGGCCCTCGACAGGGCCGTTGTCGTTCAGGGAGTCCAGCTCCCGGTCGCGGCGGCGGATCAGCCGATCCCACCAGAACTGGTCCACGCCGGTGAGCGGGAAGTTCTGGGGGTTCTCCATCCCGGCGCGCATCTCGTGGATGGCGCGACGGAATTCTGGGTCGGAGTTGGGAAGGGGAGGGACGGGGACACCGCCGGCGCTGAGCGCCCAGCGGCTCGCCCCCGCGGCGGAGCTAGGGAGGCGCACGTCCGGCGGGCAAGGATAGCCCGCGCGGTACAGCGCCATCGCCTGGCCCCGGCGCAGGTTGTGGCGTGGGAACCCGTTCGCCGCCGCTCCGTCAGACATTGTCGTGGAAGAAGGGGAAGAAGGGGAGGGAAGAGCTCACCGGTGTGAGAAGAATGGGGGGCGAGGCACGCGGCGGGGGGTTTTTATAGCGCGCCGAGCGGCTGGGCATTTACTGCGCGCGCCCGTCCCCTCGCTGCCGCCCGCCACGCCATTACGCCGGCAGCCTTTGCGCGGGCGCATGCACTGGGCGGCCGCCACACCATAAACGCCGGCAGCCTTTGACCGCGCGGAAGCCGAGAAGACGATCACGGGCGTTTCTGTTCCCGCGCTTTCTCGTCCCACGCTTTCTCCCGCGTCGCTGACCGAGCTGGCCCACGCGCGCAGCCGCGCAGTTTCGCCCCCCCAGGCCGAACCCAGCGGGCTGGGTTTGGCCTGGGTGCCGCGGCGCTACTTAGCGCCGAAACGGCGCTATTTAGCGCCGAAACGGCGCTATTTGGGCTGCTGGGGGGGCCGAGTGGTGAAGAAGCGGCGCTTTTCATTGCTTCCGCCGCGAAAAAAACCCCCTGGGGGAGCTCTGGGGGGGACGGCTGGAGATGCCCTAATTCAATATTTCAGTATTTACAAAGAGATGAACTAGTTAATTTTTTTTGATAAAGTTAGTTCGATATTTTAGTAACCGCACTCTATAATATGGGGTCTGGTTCTGGACTGATTATCATATGGGACTTTCTGACAGATTTGAAGAAAGACGAGTGCAATGCATAGATAAAAAAGAAATACACTACTCTGCCTTGAAAGTTTTTCCAAAAAGTTATAATCACGGGACATATCGCATGGAAACGAAAGGGTAAACAAGCCATTATAGGGCACATGGAGCCCGTCTGTTCATGTACGATTGTACAAGTTATATGTACTACATCTATGTACCTGCATCTGGCGTAAAGGTGTACAGGAAACGTGAAGAGTTCTGCGAACACGTCTGAGCTTGTACATCCATGTCAGGATGGAGTACCAAACTGTACCAGATTCGTACTCTTTTTTTTTGCAAGGTAATACGTTCTCATTCATAAGATAAATATCCGGTTACAAGACACGTAAACACCGACATTACAGTACTGAAAGAATAGTATAATCCTATGCACAAGACCAGCGCATGTCCATCTCCTTTGGCACCACCAAAGTGACCACCAAGAGAGAGAAGACAAATCACCTCTTCATCCGAGCTCGACGCGGCTCCATCGCTGATCTGCAGCTTTACGGACCTCCAAAATCGTTTGCCAGAAGCAAAACCATTGTCGTTGAACGAATCAGACCGGGGCAACATGTCCCCGGACACGCCATCGAACTCCAGAACTGACATCCCCGCACGACTACAACGTCGAAGGAAGAAACCAGAACTGCCAGCTTCCATCAACAAACCCAGCACAAGATGCACCATCTTCCAGCTATTAACTGCGCAGGCAGCCGTCTGCGCGTACTCCCGGATGACAAATCCTCTCTGCTCCACTATGACGCCGGAGACAACGCCGCAGCAACGGGGACAGAACAGAAGGAGAGACACACCCGATGGGATCGCCGCCACCGCCTCGCCGATACCATCCATGAACCCTAACGCCACCGATCTGAAAGATCGGCGAACACACGATGCCATCAACTCCGAGACGCCGTCTTGAAGGACGCCGCCGGTGTGGGAGTGAAGTTGAGACAGATTTATTCGTCGAAGCGCCGCTCCCACCACCCCAACGACGCTCCACAACCTACAAAACCAAACCCTAACTACAGAACGGAGGAACGAGGTCCCCCCTCCCTCCTGCCGCCGGAGCGGCAATCGGAGAGAGAGGGGACCAACGCCGTGGCCGGTGAAGATCGGGGGTAGAAGGTCCTCTCCCTAGTCGCCAAGCTCCTGGCGGCGGCTAGGGTAGGAAAACTAAAAGATACAGATTCACAGTTCCAGATTCGTACTGTGAAAAGCGAGATGGGACGTTCTCTCCTGTATGATACACGGCCGGAAGAGTAGCTCGTGAGATGGTGGTGGTACAATACACACGAAAGCTGTCAGATACGTGCCGGAGAGGCTCCTCTGGTCAACAAACTGCGCGGATCCCGACGTGATTTCGACAGCCTGGATAAGAGCTGTGCGCGCAAACCGTTGCAGAAAATCCGGGTCGAAGTTGCTGCCGCTAGCTTCAATACTAGGTACTGTTCGGATTCCTACTCGCGGAAACTCTGTTTGGGATTTACAAGCCTCCATCGGTTAGGATTCTATATATATGTGTGTGTGAGCAGGTAGAATTCCCTAGCCTATAGTGAGACTGTTGCACCTTTGTTTAGTTTACTTCTGAGTTTTATATTTTGCTATGATGGTGATGGTGGTGACATATGTTCAAAGGTGATGATGTTCTGGATGTGGCTGTTGCTGGACCTGTTGAGCCTTGATGTCTTCTCCTTTTCATATGTGATGATAAGAAAAAGAAAACAAATTTTGTTGTGCCCTAAGATAAGAAAAAGGAAATGGGAAGGAAACGCTTACCAGCACATCTTCCGAGCCCCCCCCCCCCCCCCCCCCCGCGTCGCCCTCCTCTTGCGACACGGGGGCAAACCCTAGCCGCCAGCCTCTAGGGCCCCCACCTCTTCCCCCCCCCCCCGCGCCGCCGCCGGAGGGGTCGCCGGCAAAGCCGTGGCGCGCCCTAGGGAAGGTAGCGGCGGGGCGACTTTCCCCTCCCCGCGCGTGAAGGTGGGGGCTGCTGCTGCCCGGACCGCGACCAAGAGCGCAGCTCAGCTCGGCTGCCGGCGACGGCGCCCAGGGACGGACGGGAGGAGGCGGTGGTTCGACGGATTGCTGCGGGGTTCGAGATGGCTCGGCGCGCGGCGGAGGAGCGAGGGCCCCATCTGGGCCTGGCCGACCTCGGCCATGTGTGCGGTGTACTCCGGGGCGCCGTGGTGGCTTGACCCCGGAACCCCTCTTGGCGACGTGGCGTTCTTCGAGCTGTCTCCCGGCGGCGGCGGCCGGCGTTTCCCACTCCTCCCACCCTACCCCTCCTGGCCACACATAGCGGCATCGTCGCCAGCGCGCCTGACCACCTATTTGGTTGGCATTGGCTGCGGCAGGCATTCGACGCGCTTTGCGGTAGGGTGGCAAGCTGCGGTGCTCGACCTCTCCTGGATGCAGCGGCACCACCGGTACTTGCGGAGAAGGGGAAGAAAGGCTGCGCCTTGGCGCACCCTGGGTGCCCGTCGTGGCGGCTTTGGCCTGCGCGTGGCGGTGGTAGGTGGCAGCGGCGCACGGATGGTGGCTGCGCCTTCTCGTCCAAGAAGGCCCGTTGGGTCTGCGCCCCCCGGCGAATTCCGTGGGCGTGGTGCCGGCCATGGCTCCGGGCCTCCTCCAGGCTGCTGCACAGGTTCGTCGCCGGGCAGGGACGATGCCTCCTCGTTCCCTTGGTGGTCGGAGGGTGGCTGCCGAGCACGGCGCCGTTGGGGTGGCTGACCCCATCTCGATCTGCCAAGGTATGGTGTGAGGGGTTGTCCTGAGGTGGGAATGTGAGGCCTTTCCCTCCCGTGCCTTTGGCCGGCGATGCCGGTGTGCCGCTTGGGGGCTGTGCTTGGAGCAAGGTCGGGGGAAACGTCCATGGGTGGAGAGGTTGCACCTGGAGCTGTCCGTGGCTGCATCCTCACTCGGGTGGAGGAAGTAGATGGGTTGCGCCTCCTCGGCCATATGGGGTAGAGGTTGGGCTGCGCCTTAGGGTGCACCACGGTACTAGGCTACTTTGGAGAGGGGTTGCGACGGCGGCGGTGTGTAAGGCAAGGATGCTACTCCAATCTGAGGGTTTTGGTGGATGTTGGCGGAAATCCGGACGAAAGTCTTGCCCGTCTTCGGTTGGGGCAGACGGCGATGGCGCTCGGTGCGTCATTCCCCTCCTTGGAGGCGTCGTCGAGGAGGGCTGCTCCTTTTCCTCTTGTTCCTTCGGCTTGGTTGTTGTCTCCGGGCGAAAGCCTAGATCCGATTGGATCGACGTGATGGCGGCGTTTCGACGTCGTCACTCTGTTGGGAGCATCACGTTTGGAGTCATTGTGCGAAGTCCCTTGTTGCTTTCCTCCGGTGCCTGTCGCCGTCCTAGGTTGTTGTTTCAGAGGCGCAATGCACGCCATAGCCGGTGAGCCCAAGATGGTGTCTCTCTCGGGATCGATCAAGTCCCTCCATCCACTCGCCACCTCCGGCATCAAGGGTGGATGGTGCGTCGACAAGAGAAGTTCAGCCGGAGTCGTCGTTCTTCGGAGGTGACTGGCGTTGGTCGAGATGTGGCGATGTTGCTTAGCTTAGGGCAGGCTCTGTTGCTCTGTAGTTCTTGTGTCGGTAGTGGCTGTCTTCGGACTAACCTGTCGTGGAGTGCGTACTACGCTTGATCTAGCGAGTTGTAGTCGTTTTGCTCTACTAGGGTGTGTCAGTGTTGTACTGGGTGGTGTCTGCTCATTCTTGAGCATTAAAATCTCTTCTTTCTATCAATGCAATGAAACGCAAAGCTTTTTGCGTTTTCGCGAGAAAAAAAAAAGATAAGAAAAAGAAAACAAATTTTGGTGCACTAGAAATGCAATCACTAAAATTATTTGTCCTACACAAGCTGTAAAACTCACGTTACATGTTTTTGGTGTTGTTCGACACTTAAGATTCGTGCCAACTTTTCATTCCATAGCTCAGCTAGGCAGGCTCCGTTTCCGGGAAGCATCACGAGCGCGCACCGTCGAGCGCAGTATGACTCAAACGGCAAAAAGAAGTCAGGCAATGTACGACGACGCGGCCACCCTCACGGCTCCATCTCGTTGATGCGTCCACTAAAGGCTAGCCACTAGCTACGTAAACCGTAAACGAGCTAGCTTTGGTGGTCATGGCCACATGCATGCCCCAATCCATTCTGGTGCAAAGGATTATACGTGCAGTGCTAGCTCGCACTGCACGCAGAGGGTGCAATAATGAACCAATTCAAGCTGAGCTAGGTCACGCACTGGCTATCATATATTATACCTACACATATACGCGCACGGCCACCACTATTCCCCTCTCTGCTACTACCAAGCTTAATTTTCTCCTTGGCTACACAGCAAGGAGATAAACAGAGAAGCCGTGCGTTAGGGCATCTCCAGCCGTTGCGCCCCCCCAGGGCCCAAAACGCCGCCGTTTTGGGGCCGCCGCGGCGCCAAACGGCGCTATTCTGGAACCTGGGGGGCAGCGCTCCCAGTCGCGTCCCGAGCCCAAGAATCGGCCCAAAACAACGCAATTTGAAAAGCTAGGCGAAATTTATTGATTTAAGCAAATTGCGTACATATTCGACGGAAATTCAAACTAAAAACATCGACGGAAATTTAAACTAAACTTTATTTTCGATCTACGCGGCGACTACCCCAACGTGTCGTCATCTTCAGCGGTGTCCTCGTCGCGGCGGTCCTTCACCACCAGCTGGTTGGAGGGGCCAGCTTCGCTCTGGCTCGCCGCGGCGAGCCAGCGTTGCTCCGCCCGCTCCGCTCGGGCTTGCAGACGCAGCCGGTGCAGCTGCGCCTGCTCGGAGGGCGGGCGGCTGCGGCGCTCGCTCTGCAGCGCCACCTGCCGCCGGTCGGCCTCGTAGAGGGCGATGATGCCCGCCTGCTCGGCCGAGGCAGCGCGCGCGGCCATCTGCCGGCGCACCTCTCGCGCCGCTTCCTCCCTCTGGTGTGTCTCCAGAGAGGCCCGGATGGCGGCCGCCTCCGCCGCCTGCTCGAGGACGCCGCGAACCTCGCGGTACGCGTCCTCGTTCTGCGACGTCTCGAACGAGTGCAGCCCGGCGTGCTGCTCGGGCCATACCGGCTGCCTCCTCACCTCCCGCCTCCACTGACGGGCAGCCCGCCGTGCTTCTCGTGCCTCGTCCTGCTGCGGCTCCGGCGCCACCTGCTGCGGCTGAAGCGGCTCCGGCGCCACCTGCTGCGGCTGAAGCTGCTCCGGCGCCGCTGGCTGCAGCTCGTCGTCGTAGTCGCTCTCGGGCCACGCGTCCCAGAAATGATCCATTGCGGCGAGGGTGAGGACGGAGAAGATGGAGAAAGAACGGCGAGGGAGGAGGCGAGAATGTGCGTACGGGGAGGGGGCGGGCACATATTTTATAGCTTGGCGGGCCAGTCGCCGCGCCGCGCGTGTCACCACTGCCGCCCCCCGCCATTAATCTGGCCGGCCGCCACGCCATAACTCCGGCAGCCTTTGACGGCGCGGGCGCCGAGAAGGAGGTCACGGGCGGTGGCTTCTGTTCCCGCGCTTTCCCGTCGCGTCGCTGACCGAGCTGGCCCACGCGCGCGGCCGCGCAGTTTCTCCCCCCCAGGCCGAACCCAGCGGGCTGGGTTTGGCCTGGGTGCCGCGGCGCTATTTAGCGCCGAAACGGCGCTATTTGGGCCTCTGGGGGGGCCGAGTGGTGAAGAAGCGGCGCTATTCGCCGCTTCCGCCGCGAAAAAAACCCCCTGGGGGGGCTCTGGGGGGGACGGCTGGAGATGCCCTTAGGACCAAACGTTGAGGAGACCGCTGCCTGCCGGTGAATCGAGCTCGCGGACGGCCGGAGCACATAAGATGGACGACGCTCTCGCCTCACCTCTAAGTCCAAAGTCACAAGTCACACGCATACCGCCCGCGGCTTGTGACATTGGCCTTGGATTTATAGAGTGGGGTTGGAGGCAAGGAGAGGGGCGTTGTATGGAAATCGGGAAAGCGTGCCTTTGGTGATCGGCCGCTGTTACGTGTTATATAGGAAAACATCGATATAGGGTTCGGTTGAGAAGGAGGAGATAACAAAGGGAGGTTCAGATCTTACGTAGACTACAAGGCAGAGAGAAACAACTAACCGATAGGCCTTATAATCTGACCTTCGGTGCACAAGAATCCGTATCAGCTAATACCCTCCCTTAATCAAAACTTGTACAAGTTTAGATTATGCTTGAATGCTTGTAATTCTCTTGTTGGCAATGACTTTGTAAATCCATCTGCAACTTGATCTTTAGAGGAAATAAATTTGATGTCAAGTAACTTCTGAGCTACTCTTTCTCTCACAAAATAAAAATCAATTTCTATATGTTTGGTCCTTGCATGAAACACAGGATTAGCTGAGAGATATGTAGCTCCCATATTGTCACACCACAAACATGGATTCTCTTTTAGCTTGATGCCAAGTTCCTTTAGAATAGTTTCAACCCATATTACCTCAGCTGTTGCATTTGCCAATGATTTGTATTCTGCTTCTGTGCTGGATCTAGAGACGGTGGCTTGCTTTCTAGAACTCCAAGAGATTAAGTTAGGTCCAAAGAATACTGCAAACCCCCCAGTGGACCTTCTGTCATCAATGCATACTGCCCAGTCTGCATCAGAAAAAGCACTAACTGTTACACGCAATAGCAAAACAACGATGAAGTTAAACAAGATCGAACCAACAGGGACACGAGATTTTAACGTGGAAAACCCTTCCAACAAGGAAGAGAAAAAACCACGGGCGCCAGCCAGCAATACTTCACTATTTCGGGGTGAGGTTACAATCGCGCCGGGATTTACAATATGTGGCTTATCCCGTGCGGCGGCTTACAAGAGGTATATAAAGGCGGTCCTGACCTAACTAGGTCGGTAACTGTGAATCCAACTCCGACTCGGTATCAACTCGTACCGGGCCTCCGCGTAGCGGAGGCCGAACTTTCCTTTATCTTCATATGAATTTGGATCACCATAAAATAACACTAACCAAGGTAGACATAGATTTTCTGAATGAAATTCCTGTGGTAATAGTATCCTTAACATATCGAAGAATCCTCTTAACTGCTGTCCAATGCAAGGTGGTAGGTGCATGAAGAAACTGACATACTTTATTAACAGAAAAAGAAATGTCAGGTCTTGTTAAGGTCAAATATTGCAAGCCACCAACAATACTTCTATACTTGGTGCTATCTTCAGAACCAAGAGGATCCCCTTCATGCAAGGATAATGGTTCTGAAGCAGAACGTGGTGTAGAAAATGCCTTACAGTGATACATCCCCACTTTGGATAATAATTCTGCTGCATACTTTTCTTGAGTAAGAACAATACCATCTGTAATTCTTCTAACTTCAATGCCCAAGAAGAAATGCAAATCACCAAGATCTTTAATAGCAAAGTGTTGATTGAGATCTTTTACCAAAGTGGAAATAGCATGAGAGGAGGAGCCTGTGACTATGATGTCATCCACATATATCAGAACATATATAGTAACAGCTGATTGATTGTAAATGAATAATGATGTGTCTCCTTGAGATGCAAGAAAACCCAACTCGTGAAGCTTACTACTTAACCTGGAATACCATGCACGTGGTGCTTGCTTGAGACCATACAAAGCTTTATCAAGTTTGCACACGTGGTGAGGCATCATAGTATCTTCATACCCAAGAGGTTGCTTCATATAGACTTCCTCTTCCAGAACACCATGCAAAAACGCGTTCTTGACATCGAGTTGTCGTAAAGTCCATCCTTGAGAAACAGAAATAGACAAAACAAGACGAATAGTAGCTGCTTTAACAGGGCTAAAAGTACCCTCATAGTCTATCTCAAACCTCTGTCTAAATCCTTTTGCTATAAGACGATCTTTATATCTTTCAATACTGCCATCAGGATTTTTCTTAATACGGAAGACCCATTTGCAATCAATTATATTTTTGTTACCAAGAGATGGAGGTACCAAATGCCATGTTTTGTTGTTCATGAGTGCGTCATATTCCTCGTCCATGGCTTGGCGCCATGCTGGAGTGCTCAATGCTTCATCTAAGTTAGCTGGTTCCCCTGCAGCACAAACCAAAAAATTAAAGCGAATAGTTCCATCTTTCCAAATTTTTGTTTTGTGATACCCTTTTGAAGTCTGGTGCGGCGTGCAGGTTGGGCCACAACTCCGGATGGCACAGCAGATCCCAGCGGCAGCACATGCAGAGAATCTGCGTCAGTGCCCGCACTGGATCCGTGTGGCCGTTGCTGTGGCTGGTCGTGGACGTCGCTTGACGCAGAAGATCCGGCGTCTGTGGAGCTGTCGGGGAGCTGGTCGGAGGAGCGGGGGGCAGGGAGCCGTGTGGCAGCACGAGAGCCACCCGCTCGATTCTCTGGCGCGGCGGGACGGGATGGCGAGGCGGGGCCAGGCAGATCCGCCCCGGGATCCGTGCGTGCAGGCTGACGCGCCGCGGGATCGCTACGGACTGGCAGATTCGCCTCGGATCCGGTTCCAGCCAGAATATCTGCACCGGGATCGGTGCTTGTCCCCTTGTCACGTTGTGACATATGATTAGCATCTGTTTGCAGCTCGTTTACGCTCGTTTCTTCACCTTTTTCAGCAGAATCTTCTCCAGTGGCCTGCGTATTGTTAGTAGAATTCATAGGTACTGCAAGATTAGGCATAAGATCATTCATATTTGTACCCTCATGATAGGAAGTCAAGTGTTTAGGAAGCAGAAGAATTTCCTTTCTTAATAGGGCACCGGCATTGGGATGGAGAGAGGCAAAAGGAAAAATGCTTTCATCAAATACAACATCTCGAGATACATAAACTCGACCAGTAGATATGTCCAAGCATTTTACCCCCTTATGACGTGGACTATACCCAAGGAAGGCACATTGTTTTGAGCGATAAGAAAGTTTGTGAGAGTTATATGGACGTAAATTTGGCCAACATGCACACCCAAAAACACGAAGGGATTTATAATCAGGTGGAGAACCTAGAAGACGTTCAGCAGGTGTAGTGTTGTCAATTACTTTGGTAGGCATGAGATTTATGAGGTATGTGGCGGTAAGAAAGGCTTCATCCCAAAATTTTAATGGCATGGAAGCATGAGCAAGTAAAGACAATCCAACCTCAACAATGTGACGATGTTTACGTTCTGCTGAACCATTTTGTTGGTGTGCATGAGGACATGAAACATGATGAGTGATTCCAAGTTTCTGAAAGAAAGGATGAAGTTTTTCATACTCACCACCCCAGTCAGTTTGCATAGTTATAATTTTCCTATCAAACTTTCTTTCAACAAGGTGCATGAAATTATGAAAGACATCAAACACATCAGATTTCTTTTTGAGAAGATATATCCATGTAAACTTGCTGAAATCATCTATTTTTTTCGAGAATAAACTGAAATCATCTATAAAACTTACATAATAATTATGACGCCCTACAGATGTGGAGGCTGGACCCCAAACATCTGAAAACACTTGTTCCAAAGGAAAATGTGATACACTTGTGGACACAGGATATGGAAGTTGATGGCTTTTAGCTCTCTGACAGGAATCACAAATAGACTCTATGGTAGAGGACTTCTCATAAGGAAGACCACTCTTATTTAAAATGTGTTGAACAACTAAATTTGATGGATGACCTAACCTATGATGCCACCTTGCTATGGAGGGCTTGGTGGCGACACAAACTTGCTTGATGGTGGAGAATGATGATGACACAATTGGATAAATACCTCCTTCACAATCTCCTCTAAGAAGAATTTTCCCCGTTGCGCGGTCCTTTATAAAAAAAATGCCAATGGTGAAATTCTAGGAAGACATCATTGTCAAGTGCAAGTTTGTGTACAGAAAGAAGATTTTTAGTTGTGCTAGGAACATGAAGAATATTGTCTAGATGAATATCACAATGAGGGGTTTGAATATATGAATGACCAATATGACTAATTTGCATACCTTCTCCATTCGCAGTTTGAATGGTATCCTTGTCGGGGTATTTGTTTTGAATCATCAGGTTTTGGAGATTGCCGGTGATGTGATCAGTTGCACCACTGTCAGGGTACCAATTTGTGTCTACACCATAGGCATAGGCCGCATTGGCACTCCTTTCAGGTGCAGGGGCAGGGGCACGGTCTTGCTCTCGTTCACCATGTTTCTTGTCGACGGTGTACCGCCACCAGCATTCATTTGCCGGGTGACCGTGCTTCTTGCATATCTGGCACCATACATCTTGAAATTTGGAAGGGGGTGGCTGGTCACCACGCTGCCAAGCACCGCGATCACCACCTCCCTGCCATCCGCCACGGTCACCACCACCTTGCCATCCTCCATGATCTCCGCCCCCTTGCCATCCGCCGCGGTCACCGTCATGGTCCTGGCGCCAGGGAGCACCGCCATCTCCTTGCGGTGGGCGGTTGAAGCCGCCACCGCCGTAGTCCTGGGGGCGGCCATAGCTACCGCCGCCACCTCCTTGCCATCCGGGGCCGCGGTCACCGCCGCCGCCTTGCCATCCGGGGCCGCGATCACTGCCGCCACCTTGCCATCCGGGGCCGCGGTCACCGCCGCCGCCGCCTTGCCATCCGGGGCCGCGATCACCGCCCCCTCCTTGCCATCCGCCGCGGTCACCGCGGTCTCCATAGCCCTCATCCTTCTTCTTCTTCTTCTTCTTCTTCTTCTTCTTCTTGTAGTCACCGCCACCACGGTTGGCCCCGTTGGCCGATGATGAAAACTCTCGGGCACCGCCACGGGTCAGCATCGCCTGACGGACGTCGTGCGCGGAGAGCAAACCATGGAGATCATTCACGGTGCATATGTCCATTGCATTGATAGCGGACACGAGCTCGTTGTAATCTTCATCGAGGCCGTTGAGGATGAACTCCACGAGATCTTCATCATCAATGTCGCGGCCGGCGGCGATCAACTCGACGGCGAATCCGCGCATCTTGGCGATGTATTGGTCGGCGGTCATATCTTGTTTCTTGGTGTTCGTGAGTCCACCCCGGAGACTCGTTCGGTTAGCCTTCGACTGCGATGCGAACAAGGAGTTGATGAGCGCCCAGACCTCGGAGGCGTGCTCGAGTCCAATCGTCTGCGCGAGGATGTCCGTCGAGAGGGACGTGAGCAGGTAGCTCAGGACGCGCTGGTCCCGCTCGACCCAACTCTCGAACGCCGGATTATCCACTGATTCCTCCTTGCCATCCTTCAAGATCTTGATGGTCTCGGGTGGCTTGATCTCCTTGCCATCGAGGAAGCCGAGCATCCGGACTCCACGAAGCGCCGTGACGACTTGAGCCTTCCACAGTAGATGGTTCGCTCTGGTGAGTTTCTCCGATGGTGGCTGTCCGAGGTTTTGGGCGATGGAATTGGATGATGCCATGGCGATGATGTGTGGTGTTTGTAGATTGGTACTGGTAATGGGATTTTGTCTATGATGGAGATGATGCGGTGGTGATGCTCGTTTGTAGATTGGTTCTGATATTTGGTGTAGATTGGTTTTTTTGTAGTGGGGTTCTCTCGATGTCAGGGAAGAGCTGGCTCTGATACCATATGGAAATCGGGAAAGCGTGCCTTTGGTGATCGACCGTTGTTACGTGTTATATAGGAAAACATCGATACATGGTTCGGTTGAGAAGGAGGAGATAACAAAGGGAGGTTCAGATCTTACGTAGACTACAAGGCAGAGAGAAACAACTAACCGATAGGCCTTATAATCTGACCTTCGGTGCACAAGAATCCGTATCAGCTAATACGTTGGACTCACTACTGGAATCTGGGAGTACGCCGTGTATCAGAAAGACTCGGCGAAGGCTGAAAAATACTCGGCAACCTCTTTGCCGAGTGCCACACTCGGCACACATGGCTCGGCGTCGTTCATCTCGGCAACCGAATGTTTGCCGAGTGTCAAAGCGCGGGCTGCTCGGCGAACTTTTTGCCGAGTATATACAGAGGACACTCGGCAAAGAATCCTGGAACAGGCTCCGTTCCTTAGCCCCATAACGGAACGGTGTTCGAAGCTTTGCCGAGTGTCGACACTCGGCAAAGACCCTGAGACCAGGCCTCCCCAGTAGCGCCACGTGGAGCGGTGTTCGAATCTTTGCCGAGTGTCACACTCGGCAAAGACCACGAGACCAGGCCTCCCCAGTTGCGCCACGTGGCCACAACGCCGAGTGTCTCTTCGCCGAGCACTCTGGCTCAGCCGAGTGGTCACTACACCGAGTGTCGCGGACACTCGGCAAAACGTACGCCGAGTGTTTTTGTACGCCGAGTGCCCTTTTGCCGAGCGAACACGCTCCACGATGGGGCCTATGCCGAGTGCTAGATACACTCGGCATAGTCCATCCCCTGGTACGCCGAGCCGACTGTTTGCCGAGTGTTCCACTCGGCAAAGAGGTTGCCCAGGCGACCAAATGGCACCTGGGAGCAGTCTTTGCCGAGTGTTATTCTGGTGCTCGGCAAAGGCGTGCTCCCAGGTGCCATTTGGTCGCCTGGGCAACGTCTTTGCCGAGTGTAACACTCGGCATAGTGACCATTTGGGTCTTTGCCGAGTGCAACACTCGGCAAAGTGGTTGCTGTTTTGCACTGCACTGCTTGCATTTGCTTAATTCCCTGCAATCAAATCACAAATTATATTTGTTTCACAATATTCAGTACCAGAACACTCAAAACACACAAATTTCAACAAAATAGCAACAAATGCATGATATAATTCATAGTTAACTCCACAAGCATACATATACATGTCACAAATGTTCAAAAGTTCACAAGATCATCCTAGAAGCATCATACAAGTTCAAAAGTTCACAAGATCGTCATAGAAGCATCATACAAGTTCAAAAGTTCACAACATCATCCTAGAGGCATCATATAAGTCTACGGAGCCGACTCGTCACCGTCAGCTCGAGATCCGTCCTGGTCCATGTTGTTCTGGGTTCCCGATGATGAAGCATTTCCCTATAAAGATCCATATTAGTCGACTAAGCTGAAAAAATGAATCAGCTAACAAGCTGCAAACCAACTTACGAAGTTCAGGTTAAACGGCGGTAGAGGAGGTAGAGGGGGAGCTGATGGATCCCGTGGAAGAGCGCTGACCATCTGCAAAGATGAAAAGAGATAGACCGGTGAGTTTACACGCATATAATGATGAATGGAACTAAAAGGGGTGAAAATAATACCTGCATCATTGCCTGCATCCATGCATGCTGGCTACTCATCTGCGCCTCCATTCTTTGGACCTTCTCTTGGGACTCCATCGCGATCCGCTTGTTTTCATCAACTTCATCCTACGGGATGTTTAATGTCAACAATTGCGCAACGGAAACAAGATATACGGGTGCTGAAGAATGATTGTACCTGCATAGCGGCGATGGCATCTAGTCCTGGCCGTGGGCGGCGCTCGATAGAGGGCGATGAGCTGACCGACCTCGCACGGATCTAGGAGAGTGTGGGTGTACCTGTGGTATCGAAGGCGCCATTGGCGAAGGCAAATCTGCCGTTCCTTCGACTCTCTCCCGCAACCATAGCAACCTGTGGATCATAGGGGGCCGTGAAGGGGTCACAGTCAGGGCCGTGCTTCCTTCATCTTCTCGACGTACTTGTCCCACTTCTTGCCGGTTTGCGAGTTGATCCACTGCTGATCATCCGGTACATCAGGTTTCAGCACCTTGGGGGTCCGGGTCCTCCGGAAGGCCTGCATGCGAGTGATCTCATTGCCCTTCTCGGCCTACAATTGAAAGCAGAATTATATTAGCAAAAACCTATAAAGTTACAAAGAACATTGCATTGAAACGGTTATTTACCTCTCTCTGGACGATGCCGGTGAGGGTGAGGCCGCCCTGACGGTGTCCCTCGCCTAGCAGAAGACGCCGGGCCCGGCACGCGGCGTGTTCCGCCTTGTACCCGTCGCTCACCCACTTCGCGACCATCACCTTATAGCAAGGCAGCTTGTTGGCCAGCCACTGAGGCACCACCTGTTTGAAAAAATTAGAGCCACGTGAGACCACCCGGCGGCCATATACGAATAACTATAAAGACTATGTCCTTACCTTCAAGTATTGGACCTCCGACATGTGAATCTGTCGGGCGTCCTTCTTGGACAACGTGGTGTTCAAGTATTTGGCGTAGAACTTAACCACGCACAGCACACGCGCCTCGTAGTGCATGTCACGGATAAGCTTCTTGGCCATCTTGATCAGCACAGCCGTGGCCCTACCCTCTTCCCCCGACGCAGGTGAAGTAGTCCTACAACCATTGCAGAAATTTAAGACATTAGCACGATATATATATATTTCACGAAAGATATTGCCCTAAAACCATTTAGCATTGGAAAATATACTAACCCAGAAATCTGTAATCACCCGGGTGCCTAAGTGGTCGTACACCCGGCCCCACTTGTCCGCCACATCGGGCACCTGCTCGTAGTGCTTCCAGGAAGCAGCGGGCTCCTCCTTGCCATCCAGGGTGACCAAGCCTGGGAAATGCTTCTTGCAAAGAAGCCCAAGGATGCCGCTCATGGGCCGTGGTGGCCTGGGCCCCACATACGCCAAAGACCTGCACGTGCACAAAAGAAAAACAAGCTAGTTAGTTATGTTTTGATGAAAAATTAATATAGCAAAAATGTAGCAACGATGATTAACAATCACTTACGTGTCGCCGTCCGGTCTGACCAAGTGGTGCCGGTGGGGTATGGCGGCTCAGGTAGCCGCGTGGGCCCGCGCAGAAAAGGTTTCTTGTCCGCGGGCCACACTTTCCCTAGCTGGGGGAGCGGGTGTGCGAACAAGTCCTCGTCCTCCTCGGACTCCGGGTCCGAGGGCTGCTGCTCCTCCTCCTCGTCCCGGTCAGACCCGTCCTCGGCGTCTGACCCCTCCTGCTCGTGCTCCTCCTCCTCCTCCTGCTCCTCATCCTCCTGCTCCTCCTCTGAGTCAGAAGAAGTAACCTCGGGCAAGGGGCTCTGTGGGCGAGCAGCCCGGTGCGAACCACGCCCCCCTGGGCGACGGGCCGGGGCTCTCCGTGAGCTAGAGGTCTCCTCCGTGCCCGCGCCGGGCGTCGCAACCCGTCGTCGCCCTATCAGTGTGCGCGCGCCATCCTCAGATCTGGCGTACAAGCCCGTCACATGGGCCTTCTTGGTGGCGGTGGGCTTTACCCCCTTGGGGGCCTTGGAACCTGCCATGTTTCACCTGTTATGACACAAGAGGGAACCCGATTAGTACAGGTGATAACAAATGTTAAAAAGTTAAATAAACAAAGAGTAATTCATACAAAGCATATTATGTACATGCAAAAATAAATTAAAGCGCAATTAAACAAAGAGTAAAGTGTCACAATTTCACCTTTTCTGTACTTAAATGTCTAAATATAAACTAGCAGAAGCGCTCATCGTAACCACGGGCTGCTTAAAATCCTGACATTTGTCATGTGCACGATTTTCTGCTGAAAATCTCCTCCCATGAGCTTGAAGAACCTGATCTTGTTCACGGCCATGTGCTCCCAGAAGTAGTGCTCTTGCCACTCCCTGCACCGATATTTTGGTGACCAAAATAACAGCGTAGGGAGTGGCAAGAGCACTACTACTGGGAGCACATGGATGTGAACAAGATCAGATTCTTCAAGCTCATATGGGAGGAGATTTTGAGCACAAAATCGTAAGTGCTTGGAGACTCTAAGAACCATGACAAACGTCAGGATTTTAAGCGCAAGTAATGTAATAGCAATAAGAAGTTCGGAATAGAAAAATAAATCCTGACATTTGTCATGTGCACGATTTTCTGCTGAAAATCTCCTCCCATGAGCTTGAAGAACCTGATCTTGTTCACGGCCATGTGCTCCCAGAAGTAGTGCTCTTGCCACTCCCTGCACCGATATTTTGGTGACCAAAATAACAGCGTAGGGAGTGGCAAGAGCACTACTACTGGGAGCACATGGATGTGAACAAGATCAGATTCTTCAAGCTCATATGGGAGGAGATTTTGAGCACAAAATCGTAAGTGCTTGGAGACTCTAAGAACCATGACAAACGTCAGGATTTTAAGCGCAAGTAATGTAATAGCAATAAGAAGTTCGGAATAGAAAAATAAATCCTGACATTTGTCATGTGCACGATTTTCTGCTGAAAATCTCCTCCCATGAGCTTGAAGAACCTGATCTTGTTCACGGCCATGTGCTCCCAGAAGTAGTGCCCTTGCCACTCCCTGCACCGATATTTTGGTGACCAAAATAACAGCGTAGAGAGTGGCAAGAGCACTACTACTGGGAGCACATGGATGTGAGCAAGATCAGATTCTTCAAGCTCATATGGGAGGAGATTTTGAGCACAAAATCGTAAGTGCTTGGAGACTCTAAGAACCATGACAAACGTCAGGATTTTAAGCGCAAGTAATGTAATAGCAATAAGAAGTTCGGAATAGAAAAATATTACAAGCTATAAGTTTCGAAGTGACACACAAATAGTGAAAACTAAATGCTAATTATACATTGACGGTTACATAGTTGGAACACAAATGGTTCAGAACCCATTGTCTACATCCTTGGGATCATAACTTGGACCGGGATCATCATCGTCGTCGCTATCACGGGTGTACCACCACTCTTCCATGTAGTTCGATGGTGGACCGCTCGGCTCCTCAACATCGGGTATGTGGAGACGTTCAAGTAGTTCCACGTCCTTAGAGTTAAGAACAGCTGGATCGTCGTCTTGCTCGCTCTCGGCGCCCATGCCATCATCACCGTCGTCTTCTACCATTTCGTCAATTGTGGGCAAGTCGATGCTGAACCGGCCGGTGAGCCCATCGTCGTCCTCTTGATAGAACTCTCCCTCATAGGTGATGGGGTTTATGCGCTGGTGGTAATCTTCATCGTTTGGAGGAGGTGGTCTATTATGCGGTGGCACCGTGATCACCACATCCCACCCCTGGAGACGTTTCATAGTTTTGCATGGGTAGGGGAGATAGAATACTTGGGTGGCATGTTGTGCAATGATGTAGACATCATCTCCCCCATAGACAGATGCTCGTTCAATTTCGATCAATCCAATTTCAGGATTTCGTCTCACTCTAGTTGGATCGAACCAATGGCATTTGAATACAACCGGGTTCTTCTTGCCGAAATGGAAATCGAGCTCATAAATTCCCTCGACGATGCCGAAGTAATCACCACCGGCATTCGTGAAGACCCCGAAATTATTTGTCTTCCGGTTCGGCCGTTTCTCATCGTAAGAACGGGTATGGAAGCGATACCCATTCACATCGTAAGATGTGAATGTCTTGAGGGAGTAGGTGAACCCGCGGGCAAGTTGCCGCAACTCGGGACTCATTTCCTTGTCGGTTAAAGCCTACAAGGTCAATAGGAGTGTTACTTAAAGCTAAGATCGGCGTAAAATATGTCTCACTAGAAACCATGTAAGATAGAGTGTTACTTTTGTGGCGAACCAACTAATGAAACCGCCGCCTCCTTTGCCACCCTTCTTAAAAATAGTAGTCTTCTCGTCGTAGGTAGGTTCTCGGGAATGATGTTTCCAGGTTTCTTTCTCAAATAACCTAGGTGCGGAATGACAAAAATCGGAGTTAGACACAAACTATGGGAATGAAAGCTTGTGAAAAGAAGGTGTTGAGCACTTACTCAATGTAGGGCTTTACTTCCGCCGTGTTCTTCAGGACACACGAGAGAATAGCCGTCCATTGTTCATGTGAGTCTACTTGCTCTTGCTTCGCGCCACTTGATCTGCCACCAAGCCCTGCAAGTATGCTAAGCTCGGGTGCATCCGCGGAGTTGGGGTCATTATTGTACCGAGAAACTGGATTATGACGAGTGGGAAGACTTTCATGATAGTACTTTGTCGTAAAGTTTGCCACCTCCTCGTTGAGGGTTGCCTCACATATGGATGCTTCGATGCGACATTTGTTCGTGCTTTTCTCTAAGTTTCTTCTGCTCTCTCTCGGTTGAAAACATCCAGCGGTACTGCACAGGGCCACCCAATCGTGCCTCTTCAGCGAGATGCAAGAGCAAGTGTTGCATCGGATTAAAGAAGCCGGGGGAAAGATCGCCTCTAGGTCCACCAGTAAGCCGGCCACCTGTTCCTCCAACTTAGCAACCACAGCTCGGTCTAATTCCTTGGCACAAAGCTGGCGAAAGAAAAAACTCAACTTGGCTAGCACTAGCCAAATTTCCTCATCAACGTATCCTCGAATCATGACAGGCATGATCCGCTCAATCCATACGTGGTAGTCATGACTCTTGAGCCCTGTTATCCGAAGCCCTGCAAGATTCACTCCCCTCATTATATTAGCTGCATACCCATCAGGGAAGAAGAGACAGTCCAAGATCCACTGGAGAACTTCTTTCCTTTGGGCCCTAGTCAGGCAGAAAGGGGCCGGTGGCTTCGTCCAGGTTTTTTTGGTTTTGGTGGGAGGCTTCATGTTTAAATGTTTCCTGTCACATAGCTCCTCTTGATCGACTCTTGCCTTAACGTTATCCTTCGTCTTCTCAAGATCCATAAGTGTTGCCCAAAGGGCCTCGGCGATATTTTTTTCCGTGTGCATGACATCAATGTTATGTGGAAGAAGAAGATCCTGCATGTAAGGGAGCTTCCACAAGCATGAGATGTGAGTCCACTGGTGCCACTCTCCATATCCCAGAAAGCCAGTCCCCTCGGCATTGAGCTCCAGACTTTCTAGCTGAGCCTTCACGTCTACACCGGTCATCAAAGTTGGTCGTGGAGCATCGAAAGCTACATCTTTCGTCCACTTCTTTTTATTTCGCCGGTATTTGTGACCAAGACGAAGGAACTGACGATGTTGGTCAAAGCATGAGTATTTTCCACCCTTTTTGAGCCAAAGGAAAGTCACAGCCTGGTAGCACACCGGACAAGGCCGCTTCCCATGAGTGCACCAGCCGCAGAATATCGCGCGAGCCGGAAGGTCATGCAGGGAAGTGAAGTACCAAACATACATATCAAAGTGCTTCTTTTCTGCGGCGTCGTATGTCCGTACCCCGGTGTTCCAAGCAATGAGGAGATCATCTACCAGCGGCTCCATGAACACGGACATATTCTTCCCTGGATACTCAGGCCCTGGAATTATCAGCGACAGGAACATGTTCTGCCGTTGCATGCACACGCCGGGGGGGAGGTTCATCGGGATAACAAACATCGGCCAACAGCTGTATGAGGCAGACGTCATACCATATGGGTTTAAACCATCGGTTGATAACGCAACGGCTACACTCCTGGGGTCACCCGCTTCTTCTTATGTTTGCCAACGAAGTCCTTCCATGCTTCACCATCAGACGGATGTATCATCTTATGAGGACGGTACCTCTTCCCGTCTGACGGCCATCTCATCTGTTTCGCAGATTCCTCGGTCATAACAAGCCTTTGGATCCGCGGTATGAATGGAAGATATCGAAGGATCTTTTTGGCGACCGTTAGCTGCGTCTTCTGACCATTACCGGAGTCCACCTCCAGAAACCTAGAGGCCCCGCATTTGACACAGTACTTTGTCTTCTCATGCTCTTTCCTGAACAACATGCAACTCTTCGGACAACAATCTATCTTTTCATACGGCATCTTAAGGGAACCGAGGATTTTTTTCGACTCGTACATGTTCTTTGGAAGAAGGTGTTCCGCCGGCAAGAGGGTGGCAATAACGGCCAGAAATGCATCAAAGGCGGCTATGCTTACATTGTGCTGGCTTTTGACCGCCATAAGCCGGCCGATGGCATCAAGTTGAGAAACTCGTGTATGCTCGTGCAATGGTTTTTGTGTCTCAAACAATGTGTCATAGAACTCTTTCGTGCTCTCCTCCGCATACTCGGGGGCATCTCCCTCACCGGTTGGATTTTCAGGTGCATGTGCAGTAGTGAAATCATCTAACATCCTGTCAAAACCGGTATCAAAATCGGTCGATGCATCCTCAGTGCTAGGTGCCACCTTCTTCTTCTTCTTTCTACGGCGTACGGGATCGGCAGACTCGCCATGGTACACCCAACGGTAATAGTTTGGCATAAACCCGTACTTCCCAAGGTGATCAGAAATGACTATCCTCGGTTTCTCTGTCATGTTACGACAACGACTACAGGGGCACCATACATCAGACGAATCGTCAACTCTAGCAAATGCAAAATCCAAGAACTGGTTGGTCTTTGTAACCCAATCCATTGTCATATCCTTCACACTCGGTCGGCCACTGTACATCCACTCGCGTTCCTCCATTTCCACGCTGATGAATGCTCAGACATATTAACATGTGTTTAAAATTTAACAAGTTTGTTTAAATTATCTACAACATACTGCAAGTTTTACGCTTTGAATGCAATCCTACATGCCTACTAGGTAAAGATAGGTCCTAATCCCGTGGATGTGTAGCTTGTGTTTGTTTTCCATGTCTACTCCTATCCGAGACAAATTTCGGCAGCACCTCCCCGCTGTTCTCCTAATACACGTCTCGACCACGGGGGTCGAGAGAATGTGTACTCGGAGAACAACAGAGAGGCGCCACCGAAATCTGTCTCGGATAGGAGTAGAACATGGAAAACAAACACAGCTACACATCCACGAGCTGTCCAAAAAACGTGGACAATTCGAAACAGTCGCGGTTATAAAAATATAGATCTTTGTATATAAATATATACAAAGAGTTCTATTTTTATAACTACAACTCTTCCGAACGGGAGACGCCTAGGGTAACGCGACTAGTTTGGTGATCTACAAAAAACAATATAGGGAGAAAAGGAGTGATGGCCGAGGGGGGTTTTTACCCTCAAAAAGCGTGGCCGGCTATCGACGAAGATGATCGCAGACGCTCCCGGCCTGCGGCGACCCTCCTCAGCAAATCCCCACCTGCGCCGACGCTCCTGGCCTCGATCCTCAACCTCGATCCATGTCCTGCAAAAGGGAAGATGTAGTGTTAAAGTTTTATATTTTAAGCTGCACAAACATGACAATTATACAGATCTATAATATAGTTTTCAAATAATAAAGCAAATTTCAACACAATTACATATGCTATTTTTTCCACTACTAAATCTACCGGACTATCAACACCAACCCGAGAAAGAACAACACTGGATACCACTCGATTGTGGTATTGGTTTGGTGGTGGTGTAAAAAGGATGGACCCACTCGATGCAAAAGGGTGAATCCGTCCGTACAGAGATTCGTATATACATATACACTGTAATTTCCTTTTTCTTTTTTTTGGTTTTTATTTTTTGGGGGTTTACAGAGAGGACGGTAATAATGGAATTTGTAGACATACTGCATGATACTACACTACATCACACTATTATTACCCACTGATCATTGGTACTTTACTAGTTGACACACGGATGACAAAAGAAATTCAATTGATCCTACTACTACTCGTTCAAAGTTAACAGCTGTTTGGGTCTGGCTTGGCTTGAAAGGGAGTTAACATGAATGATGATGCAACCACCGCCAAATTAACCAATATTTAACAGGCAAAAGATGTGTGCTCTCCAATCATGAAGAGTAGGAAGCAGCTACAGCCAGAGGTGAAGGATAAACATGATAATAATAGTTATGAAGCAGGAATAATTCATTGGAGGGGCGCCAGTTGGAGAAGAATCAATGCCATGTACATCTGATAAGGTGGGTCGGGTTGCCCCAAATTAAATAGAAGTAATCTAAATCAAAGCGGCAGCTTTTGGTGATGGGTTCCAGCTGCAAAGGCAGAGAGGAGATATATACATAGCATCATCTTGCCTGGCTCCAGCTTATATATTAGAGCTAGAAAACAGATATAACATCATCGTACTGCATTGTGTGTGTATAGTTAGGTGTACACTCTTGCTCCGGTCGACCCGGTGTCCATGTGGCTGCCAAAAGAATAAGAGGTGCTAGTCTGCTACGTATCAATTTGTAAATTTGTTCCCAAGCGGTTGTCCCATGGCCAGGCGCAGGTACCTTTACTTTTTTTTCTTGTTGCAAGCTGCTAGCCTTCCCTTTACACTAGAGGTCGTTTTACCAAGCAGCTGTACAGATTAATCATCTGGCCAACAGGCCAGGAAGAAGAGTAGCAGTAACACTTCCATTTGGCCACAGGTGCAGGCAAGTGTTCTTGTCACGGAGAACGAGCAAATCCACGAAGGCGTCGTCACCCTGGTCAGGGACCATGGGGTTACAAGGCTTGTGATGGGTTCTATACCGGATAAGTAAGCACCGCTGCCACTCTCGTTAACTACGTGCAATCATGACATGATTTTCTCGCTTGTGCTACGCAAAGAATTTTACTGTAAAAAGTTTGAAACATGTTAGTCACTAGTAAGTGAGTTAAACATGGAAAAGAAAAGCATGCTCCGTGACTAAACATTTCTCGAGGCTCGCCAATCCCACGACAAAGCCGAAACCAAATTCAGTTAGTAGCCTTCAAATGCACTTGTAACATAATAAGCAACAAAGCAGACAAGTGATTGCCGATCAAATAGATACTCGAGTCTCTTCATGGTATTTTTCTTACAACATGGTCAACAGTAGGTCCTAGCAGGATGTAAAGTTGCTTCATGGTTCACTAAAAGTACCATAATGCTGCTAGCGCCAAAGAAAATGTCATCTCTGTGTTGTTCTTCTTATTGCCTTGAGGTGTTCTTCATCAAGCTGTGAACAGTGACCATTATGTCGTTTCTCGAGGTGTACCTTTTTGTTACTATCTTAACTCAAATGCTCTCTATCCAAAAATGCAGTTGCTTCAAGTTAAAAGCGAGCCACAGTGTCGTGGGATAATCACGGCAGATGTTACCAGGGGTAACTGATCTTGGGGCAAGTCGACACAGGCGTTCGGGAGAGGGTTTAGCTCAAGGGAAGACATGGTACAACTTGATCTGATAGCCGGCAATCGAAGTCGCCGGATCTCTATTCTCGATAATAACTCGATTAGGGTTTACACTGGACACTCGATACCACACGATATTGCTAGGGTTCTTAGATCTCTCTCTCAATCTATACCCGGGGGTCGGTTTATATAGTACCCGTACCCCCTAACTTACTTTACAAGGCACACCCGGGTCCTACCCACACACGGCGTGCTAACCCTAATTTTCCTTTACAATATCCATAATCCGGGCCATTAAGCCCACGAGCCTGGGCCTCCACGAACATCTTTACCACAGCCGGATCCTGTATACCATCCTTTGGGCCGGGTTATTCCCCGGAGCCTGGCATACCGGGTTAGCATCCCCCCGTCAGTAGTCCCCAGAATAGCCTGGGCTTCACGGATCTCCTTGAAGCGCTTGCTATTCCTGAAAAGATATCAATCACACGGGTACATGGAAACCGGGTTAAGATGTTTCAACATTCAGCTAGGCCTTGCTCCTTGGTGGCCATGCGATAATTCAGGTTTTTCCCTCCAAACACCTTGGTTCAAACTTCTGGGTCCAAATCATAGTAGCAACGCCAAGATCCTATGCTTGACAGTTAATCCCATCATCGCGGGACGAATCCCCTTCTTTCTTTATCCGGATGCTTTACTCAATACTGGGCGCATATCTCGCAGGAACTTTAAATAAATAGCCGTTTTACCCCCACAATTCCCGGCCTCCACTCACCGAACCGGGCTTATCCAGTCGCACTATAAAAAAGCTCCTTAGGAGTGACTCGAACCCTAACGGCTCATTTCCCCCACTCCATTCCTTTCTCCCTTGAGCTCTCTTTCTTCCTGAGCGCCACCACGGACCTTCCACGCACGTCACCGGAACCCATTGCCCGAAGGCTACGCTCCGCCACCGGTCACTCCGCGCCGCCGCCAAGATCCGCCGGCGAATTCTCATCCGGCCCACCAAAAACCGCGAAAGGACACCAGGCCTGCGCCATCTGCCTCCGCAAGGCCTCCCTCGGATCTCCTCCGGTAAGCCTTTTGCGTTCATCAACTTTCCCTCGCAACCTCTGATTTTTTTCCTCAGATTAGATCTAGATCCGTCCGCCTCAGATTTCTTGGCTAGACCGGATTAGGCTACCCATAGTCTCTTTTAGTTCGCACAAAGGATAAAGCGCATACTCCAACCAACTCGCCTACTGCCCACAATCATTACCCTCGCCACAAATTTGAAAATAAAACTTCCAATCTAGGCTCGTACTGCCCAAGATTTCCGCCTCTGCATCAATCACTCGGCTGGACCGCTTCTTTTTAATCCCCTTTATTCACGTTTGGCGCTTAAGCTACTGCCCATTGTTTTCAAAAAGCTTCTTTACCATTTAGACCCCATAAATTTCTCCATAATACGCGATACCCGGAACTTCCGAACTTGATTCTACGGGCTAACACCCGGATCTCCTGCCATACCTCAATACCATCCGGCTGATACTTGACCGTTTCGTAACTTCCATGTCTTAATCTTCTTCTTATTTGGTGCCTTGCAGGTCAACCACATGGCTCCCAAGAAACAGGTGAAAACCCCAACCAAGGCTAAAGCCACCAACACCATTTCCGCCAACTGGGGGCGGTCTATGGTCACGAAGGCCAAGTTGGAGGAGCTAGTGGAGCTGGGAGTTCTCCCTCCTCAGGAGGATATCCAATGGAGGGTGCCGGGTAAGGAGACGGCCCACCCCTACAAAAGACGAGGTAATCTGCTTCGTGGAACATGTGACCCGGGGTTTTCGCCCACCCGGTCATCCTTTTTCCGTGACATTCTTAGTCACTATGGCCTTCGCGTCTTCGACATCGGGCCCAATTCCGTGCTAAATATTACCCACTTTATTGTCCTTTCTGAATCCTATTTATGCACTCCACCAAACCTAGCTCTTTTTATCGAGCTTTATCAATGCAAACCATGCCGCGAAAGCGGTGATGGGGCGCTTCTCACTTGCGGCGGGTTTCGATCCAGCGCCGCAAGAACTCTCCGATGCCATCCCTCACCCTTAATTCTCATGTCAAACACTGGCAGCTTTCTTATTTCTACTGCCAGGACACTTCCCCATCCGGCCAAAAGAAACTGCCGGGTTATTCTGATGGTCTTCTTGACATCTCTGATAAATTTAGTGCCTTTGCCCCTGACTCAGATAGGGAGGCAATCCAACCTCTGCTAGCCAAACTCGCCACTCTTAGAGCCCAGGGCCTCATTGGGCTCAACCTAGTGAAGACCTGGGTCGACTTCAGAATTCAACCCAAACTCCATCCGCACAAAGCTGATGTGCGAGTATTCTGGGGAACCTTCTGATCCACTACGATACTCTGACAACATCTTCGCAGCCGGCGACACTCTCAAGACCATCAAGGGTTTTCTTACGGAAAAGCTCGAGGTAATCCGGAACATATCCGGGTTAGAGCCCTTCACACTTGAAAACCCGGCCCCCCAGGTAAAAACCCGACTCTGACGCCTTTACTTTCGCTCTTTCCACTTGATGCAACTGATAACCCGTACTTTAACGCCTTTCAGGATGATGACGACTTTTGGAACACCAATACCCCCCTAGCTCCGAAGGTCCAGAGGAGCAAGAAGCTGTTCACTCAGACGAAGGTACTCTTTGAGTTTTACTTGATTCGTTTGAACTCACCGTAACCCCTTTATTTCCAACCGTAATCTTGATGACATTCAGAACAAGAAGATGACGAGGAAGAAGATTCGGACGGCAAGGTAGAATCCGCCAGTGATGAGGAAGAACCGGAGCCGGCAACCAAAGCCGGATCTAAAAGAAAAGCTAAAGGAGCCACCTCCAAGGTTTCATACCCCTTCACACATTCAATTTGTATTATCGTAATGATATTCTTGAACCTTTCTTGACGTTATTCCACTGGTCAACCTTGAAGGGGTCGCCCACGCCTAAGCGCAGGTCGACTCGAAATCACCCGGGTAACGACGCCCTTAACCCGGGTTCTTCACCGCTCCCCACTCGGCAAGCTGGTACTTGCTCTATCTTTTCTTGGTTAGCACGGTTTCCTCGAAGCATTCTCGCATAATATTTAACTTGACATTTTCCAGCCTCCCGGTGACGATGGATTTCCTTGTGACTTTGCGGTGAATGCCGGGTAAAATCCCCTTCCAGATACTTTCCGGTACTTCGTCATCTTTTCCTGACTGCATATTTAGCTGCTTTGTGATAACATCTACAGGGCCACGGTCGTTGTCAGCGATCAAGAGGATTCGGAAGATAAGGGCCCGGGTAAGGGGAACCCGGCTGATAAAACTGCAACCGCGTCTGGCGATGAAGAACAAACATCGCCGACCAAACCGGACCAGCAGGAAACCGAATATCCAATTGCTTCTCATGCCAGCAAGAGAAAGACCGCCTTAGGTGCAGAAGGAGTGTCGGATTCCAACGTGCAAATGACCCGGGTTCCACCTCCTTCTAAGAAGAAAACCTCTTCTAGGAAATTCCAAGGACCCGGGTCTTCTGACACGAATAAAGATACTTTCGAACAATTGATGGACAAGCTTCTCACCATGAAGGCTTCGGAGAGCGAGACTTTAGAGCGCATGGCTGCAGAGCACCAGGTAAGAGCGCTTGTTATCTTATATTTCCTATCTAGTCCCCAAGTTCCGAGTATAACTTGCAAAAGTTATGCTTGGTACTTCTCACCATATTTTTCTTGCCATAACACTCAGCTGGTTCTTGCACCCTTTTACACTTACAGGCACAGGTAACTCGGTCTGATGAAACCTTGCTGAAGACTGAACAGCTCCTTCTTGCCGAGATAAAACGCCGAGAAATCCTTGAGGATAATATGAAAAACTTTGAAGAAGGATGTCTCCAAATACAAGGAGAAGTGCCTCGCCGCTCAGGCCGATTTGAAGAAGTTATCGGATCAAGTCTCCGATACTTATCAGATCTTACTTAGTAAGTGTTTGCCTGCCGACTAAGTTTTTGCCTGCCGCCTAATTTTTGCCTGCCGACTAATTTCATACCCGGCTGCTACTGATACGTTCTTGCTTCTGTTTCCACTATAGGTGCGAACCTTGCAGCTCCAGAGGAAGATGCTATTGTCAAGGTTAGGACCCTGAAGACTGTGCTCCGGACTTTCTTTGCCGACAAAATTTATGAATGCCATTAATTGGCCCACGGAAGCCTATCCGGGTGAAGAGAACCTTGTCCAAGCCTGCTCCACTGTACCCGGCTGGATTGAACTCTGGAAGCGTTCGTCCTGCCGTACTGGTATAGTGCGGGCTTTGACCTTGGCCAAAGCCTACTTTCCGAAGCTTGACCCGGCGAAGATAATCTCCGGGTTTCCTGAGTTCAAGGCGGATGGCGCCAAATTTACGCCTAAGGATTTCAAGGCCATTCAGTCGGCAGTGCGCCCCTCTGCCACCACTCTAGCCGATAGCTTGAACCTTAATACACTAATGACTGCGTATGACGCTGATGACAAGATTATCACAGAGGAAGCACCCCCGCCCTTTGACCTCTTGGAGAAGTGGGCTGATTACTCAGCTAAGAAGAAGGAGGCAACTGCGAAGAGGGAGGCCGACTTAAAATCAGGGCCGTCCGCCTCTACACCGTCCGTCCTTCCTCCTATCCGCCCTGGCGCGGTGAGTCCGGGTGGCTCTGCCAAAAAAGCTAAGAAGCAGGTCCAGGAGCAAGACCCGGAAGATCGCGCTCAGGAGGCCGAGTAGAGTAAGGATGTCATAATACCTTAGTCACGTGGGGCCTTTTTGTTTGAGCTACTTTATTCTGTAATGGTGCGCCTGTGCACTTCTGATACCGATGCAAAAACTTGTAATATACTTCTATTTGGTGACATATTTCGCGGCTTTCCCAGCCTTTTGATAATCGTACTTTTTGCTGTTCTTCTGAACTTTTTCTTGATACCCATCTCTCTTTTTAGCTCCCTTCATAAGACTCGTTTTTTCCGAGACCAGGGGCTTTGATAAGTGAAATTCTCTTGAAGTTCCCAAGACTCGGATGATAGGGCCGTTTTGAACCTTGGTATCAAAGTGGTTTGTTTTCTGTTGCGAAGTCCCCAGTCCCCATGACCCAAAGGACGAGTCATGGGGGTGTGGCCTTTCTCAGAGGACAAATCATTCCCTACCAAGGCAAAACCCTAAAACCATCTCATGTAAATACTGAAGTTATGCTTGATAATCACTGAGTTTCCGGCTTATCAGCCTTGTACTCTGCATAAACTTGTGGTTTAGATGACCCTTTTGACTATCTTATACTATAAGCCGGCTTTCGCGTGGATACCATGTTGTTACATCTGTATGAAAACAGAGTCAGGCGAGTCCCATTGGGCTTCACGGCTGATTGTAATCATAAGCGAACGAATCATGCCACTTTTAGTGCGAGTCACATCGAGCTTAAGTAAGAAAAGTCAAGAAAAGTTGGCTCCTCTGCCCAGTCATAAGATTGCAGCCGTACCCGTTTGCGAGTAGTCGGCCCTTACAACTTATAGACACCAATGCCGGGTCATTTGGGTTAGCGGCTGGTTACTTGGGCAACCAACCCCCCAAGACCTACATGCACTCGATGCTTTTGATGATGATACTGAATTACTGATGTCGTATGGTACTACTTACTTGTGATAAAGGCGAAAAGCATAGGACTTGATAACCATCTCTTTATTGATACCAGAAATTTTGGGTCAGCAGGCCGCCTCATTAAAAACCTTCCAGTCCCCTTAGGTACTCTGGGTAGGAAAAGAGCGCGTCTGAAACCTGCCGCCCGTTACATTACTCAGTTCTTTGTAAGCACTGGTCCTGATCCGGCTTGACCAATGCACATCCTCCATAAGTTGGACTTTTTCCTGATGAGTACCGGGTTTGCCAGCCAACCCGGGTGGGGTGTCTCCATGACTTTGCTGGTTGTGGGCGGTCGTGTAACTTCTTCCTTTACAGCAGACTGCTTGGGAGAGTCAACTTCGATTAAGGCCACCATTTTAGCATCTTGCGTTACCTTGGACTTTGCTTTTTCGCCTTCAGTATTTGGCTTCTTTGATGTAGTTCTGTCCTCCGGGTCTGCTTGAGACCGATAGTGCTTGAGTTCTTCCTTTCTGCAAGCTTGCTCGGCCATTGCTGCATCTCCTTCGTCGCATTCAGCGGCTATGTCTCGATTTCCGTGTATGGTTATAGTCTTCTTGGGACCCGGAATTTTTAGTTGCAGATACACGTAGCATGGCCTAGCCATGAATTTGGCGTAAGCCGGTCTTCCGAATAACGCGTGGTAAGGGCTTCGCAATTTGACTACCTCGAAGGTGAGCCACTCAACTCGATAGTTATCCTTTGACTCCCCGAAAGCTACCTCCAATGCGACCTTTCCCTCGGGACATGCTGATTGACCCGGCACTATCCCATGAAAAATTGTTGAACTTTTTTGCAGCTGAGATTCCTTGAGGCCCATACGTAGGAAAGTTTCCCAATACAGTATGTTGATGCTGCTTCCACCATCCATCAGAACCTTTTTCAGCTCATATCCATTGACCTGTGGTGCGACAACTAGTGCTAGGACTCCCGGGTGTTCCACCCTGTCCGGGTGATCCCTTCTGCTCCAAGTTATTTCTTGCTCTGACCATCTCAAGTATCTCGGGACAGCTGATGAAACTGAGTTGACCGCCTGTTTTAATATCTTTTTATCCTTGTTAGAGCCCCCTGTGGTATGCACGTGATATTGGCCCAATTGTTTGGGGTTAGCCTGGAAGCCTCCTGCCCCCCCTTGGTTATTACCTTGATTTCCAGCCGCCGGGTTACCAGCTGGGGGTGGGCCGTTGCCCGGGTTTGCCCCTGGACCCGGTCCTCCTCCCCGCCCTGCACCTCGCATAGCTCTGTGCACTTCCTCATTTTTCCATCTTTGCAAATCGGCGCATTGTTCTAGGGAGTGGTTAGCTGGCCTGCCATTCCTGCTGTGCTTCGGACATGCCATTCTGAATATGTCCCAATTGTTACCCGGCCTTGGTGGACCTTGATAGTTTCCTGCATGGTGGTTACCTCCGTTGAAATTTCCTTCTGCTCTTGGCCTTGAAGACTCGGCTTCGGTGTTAGCGACAAACTCGGAGCCTCCTTCGAAGGGACGCTTGTTCTGACTATTTCCATTGTTTCCTGACGCTGTTCCGTTGCCGGTTCTTCCATTACCGCTTGTGTTTGCTTTTGTCTTCTTGTCATCAGCTTCTTCTTCTGTGGTATCTGTCGCAGCGTGTTTGTTGCACGCATCCATCAATTCTCCCATTGTGACTTCTGACGCATTTCGACTGGACTTCATGCGGGTTAACTTTTGCACTAAAGGTATATACTTGCATGTTTTTGCCATGGCTTGTAGTGCATCCTTGGGCTGGATGTCTGTGGATGAGTGAAGTATCTCCATAACCCGGCGCACCCAACTGCGCGCCGATTCTCCCTTCTTTTGGACGCATCGCTCTAGATCATCAATGGTGAATAATTTCCTGCAGGTCCCGTGAAAGTGCTTGATAAACGCGGTCTTCAATTCCTCCCAAGACTTGATCGGTCCCTCTGGTAGATTGGTGAACCACAATTTTGCTGCTCCTTCAGACATCATCAGATACATGAATTTGGCTTGGAGGTTCTCGGACGCGTTGCGGATTGACATTGCCATCTCGTAACTGCTTAGCCACGTTTCGGGGTCCATGGTTGGCTCATAATTCACTACTTTCCCTGGCTTTGAACTTTTCCGGGTAAGGTTCAGCTCTAATATTGTCCGAGAGACTTGGGCCCCGCAAGAATGATTGAAGCCGGCCTTGCCCTGGAAACGTGTGATGCCGCGGGGGGTGCGTCTGGGCGCTGTGCTGCGGGGAGGTCCATGCGCTGCAGACCCGGCCGCGGCCCTCCGAGCCCTAGAACTGTCCACGACGGCCTGTGCTGCTGATACTGCCTGAGCGCGGGGAGGAGGCGGCATTTGCTGCTGCTCTTCCCTCCGCCGCGCCGAACTCGTTTGCAAATTCCCTTGCTGCTGGCTGACATATGGCGTCCCGTGCATTCCGCTTCTGTGATCCGGGTAATTGGCTTGCTGTGCCACCGCAGTGTGCAACAGCTCGATGGCTTGCCGAGTCTTCTCTGCATGGGGCGACTCTCCCACAGGTATTTGATTCAATGCGAGTGTCGCCGCATATACGTTTCCATAGGATTGTTGTAGTGGCCGGCTGGCGTGCGGAATCGTGATGGTGGCGGCGGCAGTAGATCGTTGCCGGTTGTGACTCTAGTTTGCGGTGGGGGTAACCCGGTCCGTTCATTTGCCGGATGTGTCGCTGCTGTTGTCTGTTGGGGTGCGGTTCCCTGGTTCACCACTGGTATCGGTTGGTCCTGAGGCGTGATGACAAATTAGCCGGATTAATAACCCCGCCCGTTGCTGGCAACCTGGTGTGGTGCCTTTGATGTATCCTGGACGTTTCCTCTCGAAGCCGGGTTTCCAACGCGTCTAGCTCGCGCCGTCGGGTGGCCATCCCCTGTCTATCTGCTTCCACTTGCCTTCTTTGCTGTTCCAATGCACGACGAGCCACGTCCAGATCTCTAACACGCTCTGCCGTGTTTTCTGGGGTGATAACAGTGGCGAGGACTGTAGGATCCAAAATCAAATTATTATCGAACAGGGCCGGGTGACGCGGATTCGAGGGACCCGCCCCTGGTGTCCGATTGGCTTGAAACCCGAACATGGCGTGTTGCTGCTCATCTGCTGCGCGCGACTGGTGACCGATGCTGGCTCTCCATCGACCCGGGTCAAACCGGGTCTCCGTTAACCGCCCTATTGCTGGGCCACTGCCTGAGCCGCCCCGACTGGTGTCGCGGCTGTTTCCTTGGTTGGCCGCGGGGGCTGCATAGACTGCAACTCGGCGCGCGATATCCGGTGTAAATTCAGGCTGTTCCTCCTCACCGTTCTCATACCGGTTTTCCAGTAGATCCAGGATAGACCCGGTGTCATCCTCTCCTTGGACCCGGTCGCGTGGGGTCCATGCCGGCTCCTCCGGCTGTTCCCACTCCGCGATGGGTTCTTCTGCCGGATATGTCGTTCCCGTTGATTCTTCATCATCTGATCGGATAGACGTGGCTTTTCCTGACATAGAATCAGATCCAACGTTGTCAGGGACCGAATTGGAAGCACATACCATACCGATGAAGAAGTTGATCCGGCCGATTGTTACGACGGATCCGGTTTCGAGGTGATCCGACTCCGGCCCCCAGCCGGAATCGTCCACCACCTTTTCTCCTTCGTGGTCGATGTAGATCTCGCCGATGACAAGATTCTCCATGCCCTTACGAGCTTCTCCCGTGATGTAGACACCTTTGGACGCAGGCCCCACGGTGGGCGCCAACTGTCGTGGGATAATCACGGCAGATGTTACCAGGGGTAACTGATCTTGGGGCAAGTCGACACAGGCGTTCGGGAGAGGGTTTAGCTCAAGGGAAGACATGGTACAACTTGATCTGATAGCCGGCAATCGAAGTCGCCGGATCTCTATTCTCGATACAATAACTCGATTAGGGTTTACACTGGACACTCGATACCACACGATATTGCTAGGGTTCTTAGATCTCTCTCTCAATCTATACCCGGGGGTCGGTTTATATAGTACCCGTACCCCCTAACTTACTTTACAAGGCACACCCGGGTCCTACCCACACACGGCTGCTAACCCTAATTTTCCTTTACAATATCCATAATCCGGGCCATTAAGCCCACGAGCCTGGGCCTCCACGAACATCTTTACCACAGCCGGATCCTGTATACCATCCTTTGGGCCGGGTTATTCCCCGGAGCCTGGCATACCGGGTTAGCATCCCCCCGTCACACAGCAAAGAATATTTTATGGTAAAGAATGCGCCAGCGTTTTGTGAAATTTGGTTCGTATGGAGAGGAAGGCACATCTGGACCAGAGAAGCCAGCGCCGCCATCGACAACAGCATCTCAGTCTACAACCAAGATGACATTATGATGATCAGAAAGAGGACTAGGTTTGTTTGCATTTATTCTTCTATTGGTGGTATATTCGGTGCGCACGCTAACTCCCTGGCTATCAGATCAAGCCCACATCCAAAAACTACAGCTCGCCCGGCCATGGTTTTCTTCGGGTGGCGATCTTGCCAGGCCCTTCTGCTGTCGTCGTCTCCAGCGCCCAGGCGGCACGGCTCAACGGCCGCTGCCTCGGATGGATCAGGCCGGTAGCGTCGTCACCGTGCTCCCCGAATCTGCGTCGGTAGGTGGACGACGCTCGCATCTCTCCTTGCAGATATCCGCTGGCGTCTGGCCCTTCACCAGCCCCAAAACACAGAGGAGCAGTCCTGCTTCATCACCCCCACGACCGTCGCCGTCAACGACTCCCTCTCCGAGACCAGGGCCACCGCCAAGGGGAATTGGCTGGCGCAGCCCAGTGCGGGCGCCATTGGAAAACAGAGGGGGAGAGAGCTAGACGAGGGCGACGTACCGGTGGATGGCGCGGGCGAGAAGCCCGGGCGGCGGCAGATCTCGAGCGGGCGCGGCGAAGGGCGTCTCCGGTGGTTCCTGTCCGAGGGAGGAGGGAGGCGGAGAGGAGGGAGAAGGGCGTGGCGTGGCGGCGCGGCTCGGTTGGCGGCGGCGCGGGTAGTTGGTGGTGGCGGCGGCGCGGGGAGCTCGGAGGAAGAGGGGATATGAGGAGCGCGATCTGGATGGGGGCGAGAAGAGATTTTTTCATCGTGTACCTGTATAGTGCCCGCGTATTTGTTTGCGAGTGCCAACTATCGGCATACTCGGCAAAGCCTAGGGATGTGATTGCCGACATGGGCTTTGCCGAGTGTCAAGTGTCGGGACACTCGGCAAAACCCTGTGATATGATTGCCGAGACGAACTTTGCCGAGTGTCATATGTCGGGACACTCGGCAAAGTGCAAACTTTAATTACTTTCACCTCTTGTTCTTTGTTTAAGTATACAAATAATCACATGTTAATTAATATTAATATTTATACCAAGTTTAATTACTTTCAGTATTGAATAGTCCGTTTACGCGTAGTTTGAGGCTAGAACTTCCGTCTTTTTCTCCGGAGAGGGGATCCGGAGCGTCGGGATCCCACCTAAACAATTGTTTTGCCATGCCATGTGTGTTAGATTGTATCATGGGTGTTGTGTGCCAAAGATAGCATCACTCTCTGTGCCGGGGCCTCACCGACGTCGGATTCTCTCTCGCGGGTTCCGGGACTGCTCACACCCCGAAACTCCCGGATCTGACGTAACGGGGGGAATCTTGCAAGTAGGTGGGCCCTACCATTGTCAATGGTGTTCCTTGGGCCTAACATGACACAACCAAGCAACTAGTTCCACTTTTCTACCCACTACCGGCTCACGCAGAGGGGGCTGGACGCCGGTTCCGTCTTTTTCTACACCGGGGCTAGTGTATCTCCGGAGAGGGGACCCGGAGCGTCGGGATCCCACCTAAACCAATGTTTTGCCATGCCATGTGTGTTAGATTGTATCATGGGTGTTGTGTGCCAAAGATAGCATCACTCTCTGTGCCTTAGCCTCACCGACGTCGGATTCTCTCTCGCGGGTTCCAGGACTGCTCACACCCCGAAACTCCCGGATCTGACGTAACGGGGGGAATCTTGCAAGTAGGTGGGCCCTACCATTGTCAAGGGTGTTCCTTGGGACTAACATGACACAACCAAGCAACCATTTCCACTTTGCTACCCACTTCCGGCTCACGCAGAGGGGGCTAGACGCAGGTTCCGTCTTTTTCTACACCGGGGCTAGTGTATCTCCGGAGGGACCCGGAGCGTCGGGATCCCACCTAAACCAATGTTTTGCCATGCCATGTGTGTTAGATTGTATCATGGGTGTTGTGTGCCAAAGATAGCATCACTCTCTGTGCCGGGGCCTCACCGACGTCGGATTCTCTCTCGCGGGTTCCAGGACTGCTCACACCCCGAAACTCCCGGATCTGACGTAACAGGGGGAATCTTGCAAGTAGGTGGGCCCTACTATTGTCAATGGTGTTCCTTGGGACTAACATGACACAACCAAGCAACTAGTTCCACTTTGCTACCCACTTCCGGCTCCGCAGAGGGGGCTAGACGCAGGTTCCGTCTTTTTCTACACCGGGGCTAGTGTATCTCCGGAGAGGGGACCCGGAGCGTCGGGATCCCACCTAAACCAATGTTTTGCCATGCCATGTGTGTTAGATTGTATCATGGGTGTTGTGTGCCAAAGATAGCATCACTCTCTGTGCCGGGGCCTCACCGACGTCGGATTCTCTCTCGCGGGTTCCAGGACTGCTCACACCCCGAAACTCCCGGATCTGACGTAACGGGGGGAATCTTGCAAGTAGGTGGGCCCTACCATTGTCAATGGTGTTCCTTGGGCCTAACATGATACAACCAAGCAACTAGTTCCACTTTGCTACCCACTTCCGGCTCACGCAGAGGGGGCTGGACGCCGGTTCCGTCTTTTTCTACACCGGGGCTAGTGTATCTCCGGAGAGGGGACCCGGAGCGTCGGGATCCCACCTAAACCAATGTTTTGCCATGCCATGTGTGTTAGATTGTATCATGGGTGTTGTGTGCCAAAGATATAGCATCACTCTCTGTGCCGGGGCCTCACCGACGTCGGATTCTCTCTCGCGGGTTCCAGGACTGCTCACACCCCGAAACTCCCGGATCTGAAGTAACAGGGGAATCTTGCAAGTAGGTGGGCCCTACCATTGTCAATGGTGTTCCTTGGGCCTAACATGACACAACCAAGCAACTACTACCACTTTGCTACCCACTTCCGGCTCACGCAGAGGGGGCTAGACGCATGTTCCGTCTTTTTCTACACCGGGGCTAGTGTATCTCCGGAGAGGGGACCCGATCGTCGGGATCCCACCTAAACCAATGTTTTGCCATGCCATGTGTGTTAGATTGTATCATGGGTGTTGTGTGCCAAAGATAGCATCACTCTCTGTGCAGGGGCCTCACCGACGTCGGATTCTCTCTCGCGGGTTCCAGGACTGCTCACACCCCGAAACTCCCGGATCTGACGTAACGGGGGGAATCTTGCAAGTAGGTGGGCCCTACCATTGTCAAGGTGTTCCTTGGGACTAACATGACACAACCAAGCAACTAGTTCCACTTTGCTACCCACTTCCGGCTCACGCAGAGGGGGCTAGACGCAGGTTCCGTCTTTTTCTACACCGGGGCTAGTGTATCTCCGGAGAGGGGACCCGGAGCGTCAGGATCCCACCTAAACCAATGTTTTGCCCTGCCATGTGTGTTATATTGTATCATGGGTGTTGTGTGCCAAATATAGCATCACTCTCTGTGCCGGGGCCTCACCGACGTCGGATTCTCTCTCGCGGGTTCCAGGACTGCTCACACCCCGAAACTCCCGGATCGTAACGGGGGAATCTTGCAAGTAGGTGGGCCCTACCATTGTCAATGGTGTTCCTTGGGCCTAACATGACACAAACAAGCAACTAGTTCCACTTTGCTACCCACTTCCGGCTCACGCAGAGGGGGCTGGACGCCGGTTCCGTCTTTTTCTACACCGGGGCTAGTGTATCTCCGGAGAGGGGACCCGGAGCGTCGGGATCCCACCTAAACCAATGTTTTGCCATGCCATGTGTGTTAGATTGTATCATGGGTTGTGTGCCAAAGATAGCATCACTCTCTGTGCCGGGGCCTCACCGACGTCGGATTCTCTCTCGCGGGTTCCAGGACTGCTCACACCCCGAAACTCCCGGATCTGACGTAACGGGGGGAATCTTGCATGTAGGTGGGCCCTACCATTGTCAAGGGTGTTTCTTGGGCCTAACATGACACAACCAAGCAACTAGTTCCACTTTGCTACCCACTTCCGGCTCACGCAGAGGGGGCTAGACGCAGGTTCCGTCTTTTTCTACACCGGGGCTAGTGTATCTCCGGAGAGGGGACCCGGAGCGTCGGGATCCCACCTAAACCAATGTTTGCCATGCCATGTGTGTTAGATTGTATCATGGGTGTTGTGTGCCAAAGATAGCATCACTCTCTGTGCCGGGGCCTCACCGACGTCGGATTCTCTCTCGCGGGTTCCAGGACTGCTCACACCCCGAAACTCCCGGATCTGACGTAACGGGGGGAATATTGCAAGTAGGTGGGCCCTACCATTGTCAAGGGTGTTCCTTGGGACTAACATGACACAACCAATAAACTAGTTCCACTTTGCTACCCACTTCCGGCTCACGCAGAGGGGGCTAGACGCAGGTTCCGTCTTTTTCTACACCGGGCTAGTGTATCTCCGGAGAGGGGACCCGGAGCGTCGGGATCCCACCTAAACCAATGTTTTGCCATGCCATGTGTGTTAGATTGTATCATGGGTGTTGTGTGCCAAAGATAGCATCACTCTCTGTGCCGGGGCCTCACCGACGTCGGATTCTCTCTCGCGGGTTCCAGGACTGCTCACACCCCGAAACTCCCGGATCTGACGTAACGGGGGAATCTTGCAAGTAGGTGGGCCCTACCATTGTCAATGGTGTTCCTTGGGCCTAACATGACACAACCAAGCAACTACTACCACTTTGCTACCCACTTCCGGCTCACGCAGAGGGGGCTAGACGCATGTTCCGTCTTTTTCTACACCGGGGCTAGTGTATCTCCGGAGAGGGGACCCGGATCGTCGGGATCCCACCTAAACCAATGTTTTGCCATGCCATGTGTGTTAGATTGTATCATGGGTGTTGTGTGCCAAAGATAGCATCACTCTCTGTGCAGGGGCCTCACCGACGTCGGATTCTCTCTCGCGGGTTCCAGGACTGCTCACACCCCGAAACTCCCGGATCTGACGTAACGGGGGGAATCTTGCAAGTAGGTGGGCCCTACCATTGTCAAGGGTGTTCCTTGGGACTAACATGACACAACCAAGCAACTAGTTCCACTTTGCTACCCACTTCCGGCTCACGCAGAGGGGGCTAGACGCAGGTTCCGTCTTTTTCTACACCGGGCTAGTGTATCTCCGGAGAGGGGACCCGGAGCGTCAGGATCCCACCTAAACCAATTTTTTGCCCTGCCATGTGTGTTATATTGTATCATGGGTGTTGTGTGCCAAATATAGCATCACTCTCTGTGCCGGGGCCTCACCGACGTCGATTCTCTCTCGCGGGTTCCAGGACTGCTCACACCCCGAAACTCCCGGATCGTAACGGGGGAATCTTGCAAGTAGGTGGGCCCTACCATTGTCAATGGTGTTCCTTGGGCCTAACATGACACAAACAAGCAACTAGTTCCACTTTGCTACCCACTTCCGGCTCACGCAGAGGGGCTGGACGCCGGTTCCGTCTTTTCTACACCGGGGCTAGTGTATCTCCGGAGAGGGGACCCGGAGCGTCGGGATCCCACCTAAACCAATGTTTTGCCATGCCATGTGTGTTAGATTGTATCATGGGTGTTGTGTGCCAAAGATAGCATCACTCTCTGTGCCGGGGCCTCACCGACGTCGGATTCTCTCTCGCGGTTCCAGGACTGCTCACACCCCGAAACTCCCGGATCTGACGTAACGGGGGGAATCTTGCATGTAGGTGGGCCCTACCATTGTCAAGGGTGTTTCTTGGGCCTAACATGACACAACCAAGCAACTAGTTCCACTTTGCTACCCACTTCCGGCTCACGCAGAGGGGCTAGACGCAGGTTCCGTCTTTTTCTACACCGGGGCTAGTGTATCTCCGGAGAGGGGACCCGGAGCGTCGGGATCCCACCTAAACCAATGTTTTGCCATGCCATGTGTGTTAGATTGTATCATGGGTGTTGTGTGCCAAAGATAGCATCACTCTCTGTGCCGGGGCCTCACCGACGTCGGATTCTCTCTCGCGGGTTCCAGGACTGCTCACACCCCGAAACTCCCGGATCTGACGTAACGGGGGGAATATGCAAGTAGGTGGGCCCTACCATTGTCAAGGGTGTTCCTTGGGACTAACATGACACAACCAAGAAACTAGTTCCACTTTGCTACCCACTTCCGCTCACGCAGAGGGGGCTAGACGCAGGTTCCGTCTTTTTCTACACCGGGGCTAGTGTATCTCCGGAGAGGGGACCCGGAGCGTCGGGATCCCACCTAAACCAATGTTTTTCCATGCCATGTGTGTTAGATTGTATCATGGGTGTTGTGTGCCAGATAGCATCACTCTCTGTGCCGGGGCCTCACCGACGTCGGATTCTCTCTCGCGGGTTCCAGGACTGCTCACACCCCGAAACTCCCGGATCTGACGTAACGGGGAATCTTGCAAGTAGGTGGGCCCTACCATTGTCAAGGGTGTTCCTTGGTCCTAACATGACACAACCAAGCAACTAGTTCCACTTTGCTACCCACTTCCGGCTCACGCAGAGGGGGCTGGACGCCGGTTCCGTCTTTTTCTACACCGGGGCTAGTGTATCTCCGGAGAGGGGACCCGAGCGTCGGGATCCCACCTAAACCAATGTTTTGCCATGCCATGTGTGTTAGATTGTATCATGGGTGTTGTGTGCCAAAGATAGCATCACTCTCTGTGCCGGGGCCTCACCGACGTCGGATTCTCTCTCGCGGGTTCCAGGACTACTCACACCCCGAAACTCCCGGATCTGACGTAACGGGGGGAATCTTGCAAGTAGGTGGGCCCTACCATTGTCAATGGTGTTCCTTGGGCCTAACATGACACAACCAAGCAACTAGTTCCACTTTGCTACCCACTTCCGGCTCACGCAGAGGGGGCTGGACGCAGGTTCCGTCTTTTTCTACACCGGGGCTAGTGTATCTCCGGAGAGGGGACCCGGAGCGTCGGATCCCACCTAAACCTATGCCATGTGTGTTAGATTGTATCATGGGTGTTGTGTGCCAAAGATAGCATCACTCTCTGTGCCGGGGCCTCACCGACGTCGGATTCTCTCTCGCGGGTTCCAGGACTGCTCACACCCCAAACTCCCGGATCTGACGTAACGGGGGAATCTTGCAAGTAGGTGGGCCCTACCATTGTCAAGGGTGTTCCTTGGGCCTAACATGACACAACCAAGCAACTAGTTCATCTTTGCTACCCACTTCCGGCTCACGCAGAGGGGGCTAGACGCAGGTTCCGTCTTTTTCTACACCGGGGCTAGTGTATCTCCGGAGAGGGACCCGGAGCGTCGGGATCCCACCTAAACCAATGTTTTGCCATGCCATGTGTGTTAGATTGTATCATGGGTGTTGTGTGCCAAAGATAGCATCACTCTCTGTGCCGGGGCCTCACCGACATCGATTCTCTCTCGCGGGTTCCAGACTGCTCACACCCCGAAACTCCCGGATCTGACGTAACGGGGGAATCTTGCAAGTAGGTGGGCCCTACCATTGTAAAGGGTGTTCCTTGGACTAACATGACACAACCAAGCAACTAGTTCCACTTTGCTACCCACTTCCGGCTCACGCAGAGGGGCTAGACGCAGGTTCCGTCTTTTTCTACACCGGGGCTAGTGTATCTCCGGAGAGGGGACCCGGAGCGTCGGGATCCCACCTAAACCAATGTTTTGCCATGCCATGTGTGTTAGATTGTATCATGGGTGTTGTGTGCCAAAGATAGCATCACTCTCTGTGCCGGGGCCTCACCGACGTCGGTTCTCTCTCGCGGGTTCCAGGACTGCTCACACCCCGAAACTCCCGGATCTGACGTAACGGGGGGAATCTTGCAAGTAGGTGGGCCCTACCATTGTCAAGGGTGTTCCTTGGGCCTAACATGACACAACCAAGCAACTAGTTCCACTTTGCTACCCACAACCGGCTCACGCAGAGGGGGCTGGACGCCGGTTCCGTCTTTTTCTACACCGGGGCTAGTGTATCTCCGGAGAGGGGACCCGGAGCGTCGGGATCCCACCTAAACCAATGTTTTGCCATGCCATGTGTGTTAGATTGTATCATGGGTGTTGTGTGCCAAAGATAGCATCACTCTCTGTGCCGGGCCTCACCGACGTCGGATTCTCTCTCGCGGGTTCCAGGACTGCTCACACCCCGAAACTCCCGGATCTGACGTAACGGGGGAATCTTGCATGTAGGTGGGCCCTACCATTGTCAAGGGTGTTCCTTGGGCCTAACATGACACAACCAAGCAACTAGTTCCACTTGCTACCCACTTCCGGCTCACGCAGAGGGGGCTAGACGCAGGTTCCGTCTTTTTCTACACCGGGCTAGTGTATCTCCGGAGAGGGACCCGGAGCGTCGGGATCCCACCTAAACCAATGTTTTTCCATGCCATGTGTGTTAGATTGTATCATGGGTGTTGTGTGCCAAAGATAGCATCACTCTCTGTGCCGGGGCCTCACCGAGGTCGGATTCTCTCTCGCGGGTTCCAGGACTGCTCACACCCCGAAACTCCCGGATCTGACGTAACGGGGGGGGAATCTTGCAAGTAGGTGGGCCCTACCATTGTCAAGGTGTTCCTTGGGACTAACATGACACAACCAAGCAACTAGTTCCACTTTGCTACCCACTTCCGGCTCACGCAGAGGGGGCTAGACGCAGGTTCCGTCTTTTTCTACACCGGGGCTAGTGTATCTCCGGAGAGGGGACCCGGAGCGTCGGGATCCCACCTAAACCAATGTTTTGCCATGTCATGTGTGTTAGATTGTATCATGGGTGTTGTGTGCCAAAGATAGCATCACTCTCTGTGCCGGGGCCTCACCGACGTCGGATTCTCTCTCGCGGGTTCCAGGACTGCTCACACCCCGAAACTCCCGGATCTGACGTAACGGGGGAATCTTGCAAGTAGGTGGGCCCTACCATTGTCAAGGGTGTTCCTTGGGACTAACATGACACAACCAAGCAACTAGTTCCACTTTGCTACCCACTTCCGGCTCACGCAGAGGGGGCTAGACGCAGGTTCCGTCTTTTTCTACACCGGGGCTAGTGTATCTCCGGAGAGGGGACCCGGAGCGTCGAGATCCCACCTAAACCAATGTTTTCCATGCCATGTGTGTTAGATTCTATCATGGGTGTTGTGTGCCAAAGATAGCATCACTCTCTGTGCCGGGCCTCACCGACGTCAGATTCTCTCTCGCGGGTTCCAGGACTGCTCACACCCCGAAACTCCCGGATCTGACGTAACGGGGGGAATCTTGCAAGTACGTGGGCCCTACCATTGTCAATGGTGTTCCTTGGGACTAACATGACACAACCAAGCAACTAGTTCCACTTTGCTACCCACTTCCGGCTCACGCAGGGGGGCTAGACGCCGGTTCCGTCTTTTTCTACACCGGGGCTAGTGTATCTCCGGAGAGGGGACCCGGAGCATCGGGATCCCACCTAAACCAATGTTTTGCCATGCCATGTGTGCTAGATTGTATCATGGGTGTTGTGTGCCAAAGATAGCATCACTCTCTGTGCCGGGGCCTCACCGACGTCGGATTCTCTCTCGCGGGTTCCAGACTGCTCACACCCCGAAACTCCCGGATCTGACGTAACGGGGGGAATCTTGCAAGTAGGTGGGCCCTAACATTGTCAAGGGTGTTCCTTGGGCCTAACATGACACAACCAACAACTAGTTCCACTTTGCTACCCACTTCCGGCTCACGCAGAGGGGGCTAGACGCAGTTCCGTCTTTTTCTACACCGGGCTAGTGTATCTCCGGAGAGGGGACCCGGAGCGTCGGGATCCCACCTAAACCAATGTTTTGCCATGCCATGTGTGTTAGATTGTATCATGGGTGTTGTGTGCCAAAGATAGCATCACTCTCTGTGCCGGGGCCTCACCGACGTCGGATTCTCTCTCGCGGGTTCCAGGACTGCTCACACCCCGAAACTCCCGGATCTGACGTAACGGGGGGAATCTTGCAAGTAGGTGGGCCCTACCATTGTCAATGGTGTTCCTTGGCCTAACATGACACAACCAAGCAACTAGTTCCACTTTGCTACCCACTTCCGGCTCACGCAGAGGGGGCTGGACGCCGGTTCCGTCTTTTTCTACACCGGGCTAGTGTATCTCCGGAGAGGGGACCCGGAGCGTCGGATCCCACCTAAACCAATGTTTTGCCATGCCATGTGTGTTAGATTGTATCATGGGTGTTGTGTGCCAAAGATAGCATCACTCTCTGTGCCGGGCCTCACCGACGTCGGATTCTCTCTCGCGGGTTCCAGGACTGCTCACACCCCGAAACTCCCGGATCTGACGTAACGGGGGGAATCTTGCATGTAGGTGGGCCCTACCATTGTCAAGGTGTTCCTTGGGCCTAACATGACACAACCAAGCAACTAGTTCCACTTTGCTACCCACTTCCGGCTCACGCAGAGGGGGCTAGACGCCAGTTCCGTCTTTTTCTACACCGGGCTAGTGTATCTCCGGAGAGGGGACCCGGAGCGTCGGGATCCCACCTAAACCAATGTTTTGCCATGCCATGTGTGTTAGATTGTATCATGGTGTTGTGTGCCAAAGATAGCATCACTCTCTGTGCCGGGGCCTCACCGAGGTCGGATTCTCTCTCGCGGTTCCAGGACTGCTCACACCCCGAAACTCCCGGATCTGACGTAACGGGGGGGAATCTTGCAAGTAGGTGGGCCCTACCATTGTCAAGGGTGTTACTTGGGACTAACATGACACAACCAAGCAACTAGTTCCACTTTGCTACCACTTCCGGCTCACGCAGAGGGGGCTAGACGCAGGTTCCGTCTTTTTCTACACCGGGCTAGTGTATCTCCGGAGAGGGGACCCGGAGCGTCGGGATCCCACCTAAACCAATGTTTTGCCATGTCATGTGTGTTAGATTGTATCATGGTGTTGTGTGCCAAAGATAGCATCACTCTCTGTGCCGGGGCCTCACCGACGTCGGATTCTCTCTCGCGGGTTCCAGGACTGCTCACACCCCGAAACTCCCGGATCTGACGTAACGGGGGGAATCTTGCAAGTAGGTGGGCCCTACCATTGTCAATGGTGTTCCTTGGGCCTAACATGACACAACCAAGCAACTAGTTCCACTTTGCTACCCACTTCCGCTCACGCAGGGGGGCTAGACGCTGGTTCCGTCTTTTTCTACACCGGGGCTAGTGTATCTCCGGAGAGGGGACCCGGATCATCGGATCCCACCTAAAACAATGTTTTTTTCCATGACATGTGTTCTAGATTGTATCATGGGTGTTGTGTGCCAAAGATGCATCACTCTCTGTGCCGGGGCCTCATCGACGTCGGATTCTCTCTCGCGGGTTTCCAGGACTGCTCACACCCCCGAAACTCCCGGATCTGACGTAACGGGGGAATCTTGCAAGTAGGTGGGCCCTACCATTGTCAAGGTGTTTCCTTGGGAATAACATGACACAACCAAGCAACTAGTTCCACTTTGCTACCCACTTCCGCTCACGCAGAGGGGGCTAGACGCAGGTTTCGTCTTTTTCTACACCGGGGCTAGTGTACTCCGGAGAGGGACCCGGAGCGTCGGGATCCCACCTAAACCAATGTTTTGCCATGCCATGTGTTAGATTCTATCATGGGTGTTGTGTGCCAAAGATAGCATCACTCTGTGCCGGGGCCTCACCGACGTCAGATTCCTCTCGCGGGTTCCAGACTGCTCACACCCCGAAACTCCCGGATCTGACGTAACGGGGGAATCTTGCAAGTAGGTGGGCCCTACCATTGTCAATGGTGTTCCTTGGACTAACATGACACAACCAAGCAACTAGTTCCACTTTGCTACCCACTTCCGGCTCACGCAGGGGGGGCTAGACGCCGGTTCGTCTTTTTCTACACCGGGCTAGTGTATCTCCGGAGAGGGGACCCGGAGCATCGGATCCCACCTCAAACCAATGTTTTGCCATGCCATGTGTGCTAGATTGTATCATGGGTGTTGTGTGCCAAGATAGCATCACTCTCTGTGCCGGGGCCTCACCGACGTCGGATTCTCTCGCGGGTTCCAGGACTGCCACACACCCCGAAACTCCCGGATCTGACGTAACGGGGGGAATCTTGCAAGTAGGGTGGGCCCTAACATTGTCAAGGGTGTTCCTTGGGCCTAACATGACACAACCAAGCAACTAGTTCCACTTGCTACCCACTTCCGGCACTCACGCAGAGGGGGCTAGACGCAGGTTTCCGTCTTTTCTACACCGGGGCTAGTGTATCTCCGGAGAGGGACCCGAGCGTCGGGATCCCACCTAAACCAATGTTTTGCCATGCCATGTGTGTTAGATTTTATCATGGGTGTTGTGTGCCAAAGATAGCATCACTCTCTGTGCCGGGCCTCACCGACGTCGGATTCTCTCTCGCGGGTTCCAGGACTGCTCACACCCCGAAACTCCCGGATCTGACGTAACAGGGGAATCTTCAAGTAGGTGGGCCCTAACATTGTCAAGGGTGTTCCTTGGGCCTAACATGACACAACCAAGCAACTAGTTCCACTTTGCTACCCACTTCCGGCCTCACGCAGAGGGGGCTAGACGCAGGTTCCGTCTTTTTCTACACCGGGCTAGTGTATCTCCGGAGAGGGGACCCGGAGCGTCGGATCCCACCTAAACCAATGTTTTTCCATGCCATGTGTTTTAGATTGTATCATGGGTGTTGTGTGCCAAAGATAGCATCACTCTCTGTGCCGGGGCCTCACCGAGGTCGGATTCTCTCTCGCGGGTTCCAGGAATGCTCACACCCCGAAACTCCCGGATCTGACGTAACGGGGGGGAATCTTGCAAGTAGGTGGGCCCTACCATTGTCAAGGGTGTTCCTGGGACTAACATGACACAACCAAGCAACTAGTTCCACTTTGCTACCCACTTCCGGCTCACGCAGAGGGGGCTAGACGCAGGTTCCGTCTTTTTTCTACACCGGGGCTAGTGTATCTCCGAGAGGGGACCTCGGAGCGTCGGGATCCCACCTAAACCAATGTTTTTGCCATGTCATGTGTGTTAGATTGTATCATGGGTGTTGTGTGCCAAAGATAGCATCACTCTCTGTGCCGGGCCTCACCGACGTCGGATTCTCTCTCGCGGGTTCCAGGACTGCTCACACCCCGAAACTCCGGATCTGACGTAACGGGGGGAATCTTGCAAGTAGGTGGGCCCTACCATTGTCAAAGGTGTTCCTTGGGCCTAACATGACACAACCAAGCAACTAGTTCCACTTTGCTACCCACTTCCGGCTCACGCAGGGGGGGGCTAGACGCTGGTTCCGTCTTTTCTACACCCGGGCTAGTGTATCTCCGAGAGGGACCCGGAGCATCGGGATCCCACCTAAAACAATGTTTTGCCATGACATGTGTTCTAGATGTATCATGGGTGTTGTGTGCCAAAGATAGCATCACTCTCTGTGCCGGGGCCTCATCGACGTCGGATTCTCTCTCGCGGGTTCCAGGACTGCTCACACCCCGAAACTCCCGGATCTGACGTAACGGGGGAATCTTGCAAGTAGGTGGGCCCTACCATTGTCAAGGTGTTCCTTGGGAATAACATGACACAACCAAGCAACTAGTTCCACTTTGCTACCCACTTCCGGCTCACGCAGAGGGGGCTAGACGCAGTTCCGTCTTTTTCTACACCGGGGCTAGTGTATCTCCGGAGAGGGGACCCGGAGCGTCGGGATCCCACCTAAACCAATGTTTTGCCATGCCATGTGTGTTAGATTCTATCATGGGTGTTGTGGTGCCAAAGATAGCATCACTCTCTGTGCCGGGGCCTCACCGACTTCAGATTCTCTCTCGCGGGTTCCAGGACTGCTCACACCCCGAAACTCCCGGATCTGACGTAACGGGGGGAATCTTGCAAGTAGGTGGGCCCTACCATTGTCATGGTGTTCCTTGGGACTAACATGACACAACCAAGCACTAGTTCCACTTTGCTACCCACTTCGGCTCACGCAGGGGGGGCTAGACGCCGGTTCCGTCTTTTTCTACACCGGGGCTAGTGTATCTCCGAGAGGGGACCCGAGCATCGGATCCCACCTAAACCAATGTTTTTTCCATGCCATGTGTGATAGATTGTATCATGGGTGTTGTGTGCCAAAGATAGCATCACTCTCTGTGCCGGGCCTCACCGACGTCGGATTCTCTCTCGCGGGTTCCAGGACTGCTCACACCCGAAACTCCCGGATCTGACGTAACGGGGGAATCTTGCAAGTAGGTGGGCCCTAACATTGTCAAGGGTGTTCCTTGGGCCTAACATGACACAACCAAGCAACTAGTTCCACTTTGCTACCCACTTCCGCTCACGCAGAGGGGGCTAGACGCAGTTCCGTCTTTTTCTACACCGGGCTAGTGTATCTCCGGAGAGGGGACCCGGAGCGTCGGATCCCACCTAAACCAATGTTTTGCCATGCCATGTGTGTTAGATTTTATCATGGGTGTTGTGTGCCAAAGATAGCATCACTCTCTGTGCCGGGCCTCACCGACGTCGGATTCTCTCTCGCGGGTTCCAGGACTGCTCACACCCCGAAACTCCCGGATCTGACGTAACGGGGGGAATCTTGCAAGTAGGTGGGCCCTAACATTGTCAAGGTGTTCCTTGGGCCTAACATGACACAACCAAGCAACTAGTTCCACTTTGCTACCCACTTCCGGCTCACGCAGAGGGGGCTAAGACGCAGGTTCCGTCTTTTTTCTACACCGGGGCTAGTGTATCCCGAGAGGGGACCCGGAGCGTCGGGATCCCACCTAAACCAATGTTTTGCCATGCCATGTGTTTAGATTGTATCATGGGTGTTGTGTGCCAAAGATAGCATCACTCTCTGTGCCGGGGCCCTCACCGACGTCGGATTCTCTCTCGCGGGTTCCAGGACTGCTCACACCCCGAAACTCCCGGATCTGACGTAACGGGGGGAATCTTGCAAGTAGGTGGGCCCTACCATTGTCAAGGTGTTCCGTTGGGCCTAACATGACACAACCAAGCAACTAGTTCCACTTTGCTACCCACTTCCGGCTCACGCAGAGGGGGCTGGACGCCGGTTCCGTCTTTTTCTACACCGGGGCTAGTGTATCTCCGGAGAGGGGACCCGGAGCGTCGGGATCCCACCTAAACCAATGTTTTGCCATGCCATGTGTGTTAGATTGTATCATGGGTGTTGTGTGCCAAAGATAGCATCACTCTCTGTGCCGGGCCTCACCGACGTCGGATTCTCTCTCGCGGGTTCCAGGACTGCTCACACACCCGAAACTCCCGGATCTGACGTAACGGGGGGAATCTTGCAAGTAGGTGGGCCCTACCATTGTCAATGGTGTTCCTTGGGACTAACATGACACAACCAAGCAACTAGTTCCACTTTGCTACCCACTTCCGGCTCACGCAGAGGGGCTAGACGCAGGTTCCGTCTTTTTCTACACCGGGGCTAGTGTATCTCCGGAGAGGGGACCCGGAGCGTCGGGATCCCACCTAAACCAATGTTTTGCCATGTCATGTGTGTTAGATTGTATCATGGGTGTTGTGTGCCAAAGATAGCATCACTCTCTGTGCCGGGGCCTCACCGACGTCGGATTCTCTCTCGCGGGTTCCAGGACTGCTCACACCCCGAAACTCCCGGATCTGACGTAACGGGGGGAATCTTGCAAGTAGGTGGGCCCTACCATTGTCAATGGTGTTCCTTGGGCCTAACATGACACAACCAAGCAACTAGTTACACTTTGCTACCCACTTCCGGATCACGCAGGGGGCTAGACGCCGGTTCCGTCTTTTTTCTACACCGGGGCTAGTGTATCTCCGGAGAGGGGACCCGGAGCATCGGGATCCCACCTAAAACAATGTTTACCATGCCATGTGTTCTAGATTGTATCATGGGTGTTGTGTGCCAAAGATAGCATCACTCTCTGTGCCGGGGCCTCACCGACGTTGGATTCTCTCTCGCGGGTTCCAGGACTGCTCACACCCCGAAACTCCCGGATCTGACGTAACGGGGGGAATCTTGCAAGTAGGTGGGCCCTACCATTGTCAAGGGTGTTTGTCGCACCCTGATTTCTAGGGGATACTCACCGTACGAACTGGATAGCAGATGCTTGGATTATGGGCATAACTGCTCCCACGTCCCAGCTTCCTGGTAGGCCTGCGCTTATGCGCGACAACACAAGCCCTGCTATTCCATCGTCGATGTAAACTATCCACTAGAGATCAAAGGCACTTCCGTCGACGTACTTCAAACCATACACACATGGTACGTCAATGGTGTTGAACAACTGATATCACAACAGATCTCTACGACACAAAAGATTGAAATAAGTTGCAAATGGCTCTCATTAGAGCAGAGATAGCAAATACAATCATTCAGAGGGCAACCTGCCCCAACAATACATCATTACAATCAGCGGAAGCATTCAACATGTCTGAGTACAGACAAGAACCAAGTAGGCCTAAGAGGCCGGAAACAAACAGACGGAGCCCATCCACGAAGTCTCGGATCCTGCCCGGGTCCGCTATCTACTCGTCAGCAGTCTCGTCATACTCCACGTAGTAGCCACCATGTAGATCCTCGGAAACGTAGGTCTGCGGAAACCACAGCCCCAAAGGGGTCAGTACATAAACGTACTGGCAAGCAAGACTCACAATTCACCAAAGTGTAACCCGTCAACACCAAGCACAGATGCCTTGGGTTCAACAGAAGAAAGGGGATATAAAAGATGCTGCAACTGGCTGCGCTAACCAACTACAGAGATTCTACCACTTCCGGCTAACAGAAAAGGAGATAAGATCGAGGATTGTAACCCACTGAAAGATAACTTCAAACAAACCCATCCTGGATCTCGCCCCTTATCCAAAGAAGCAATCCGAGGATAACTCACACAGTTGTATTAAAGGTGAATCAAGTTACTGTGTCATCAACCTATTACTAGTCAAGTTATTAATCATTGGGTGTAACATGTTTGATCATTATGTTTAAGTTGTCCTGAGTACTTGTTAGCCAGTACTTTCACCAAGTAATCCATAACCGCGGAAAACACGGCTTCTCGAGAAGATTATCCCTGCAGGGTTGCACCAATTTGGCCGTACACGCATGAATAACCCGCCAAATGGGAAGCTAACCCACCAAGCGGGGCACTCAACACAACTCGACTCTTCTTCGCATCAAGCCCAAAGAACCTTGGGCGCACGGCTAATCAAGCCCCGAAGAAAAGGGACCCTCATAGCACTCTAAGACCGTGTCCCCCTATATGCCGACTACAAAAGTTCCACCCTGGCCTGGGCTCGCAAAAACATGCATGCGGCAAATGGAAAACACGAACTAAATGAGGCGATTTGGATGAGATGCGAATCGAATCAAATTGAGGGGGCGCCCATACTCGCTTCCCACATGCGGTTAGTGCGCTCATCATGGATCAGTAGACAAGACCCTTTTCCTATTAGGGTCGACACTAGCAGGCCTCAAAACCACACAGGGCCTCCTGCCGGTGCCTTATCATCAAATTTATTATTAATAATAACATTAGCATGATTGATTGATTAAACATCGAGCCCCCACATAAATAAAAAATATAGTAACTGAAAGTAACGGAACAGACTCGAGCAAAACAACCTAAGCATGCTAGTAAGACACGGGCTCAAACAAAAGGTTGTAGGTATGGAGGTGAGGCAATATCAGGGTAAAGGATACATGTGATAGGTTCGTAACAGAAACAACTAATCATAGGGCTAGCAGAATAGACAACGGAAAGTATCGGTAACCAATGTTGAAAGGAACACAGTGGTTCATGTGAGTGATAACTTGCCTGCAAAACCCAGTAGCCTGGTACTGAGCTAACTCCTTAGAAGGGGTGTCGTAAGTATCGGCGGTCTCAACGTCGTCGTTTATCCGGAAGAAGCAAACAAACATTGCAGAAAGATAAACAATCAATATAATGGCATAGGTGCACAAACATGGGATGATGCATGTCATTTAATTGATGCATAGAAATAAAACTAGTTGACAAGATAGAAACAGGATTAAATGGACCCACATGCAATTGGATTGCATATGGAAAGCCATGAATTATGGTTGAATTAATTGTTTTACAACTAATCATCATGTGGAAGTGAATTAGCATGATGCATGGATGAGGAAAACAACAAAATAACAACAATAGAACCAAATGGAAATAAGGTTTACCAAGTTTAGAAACTCATTTATTAAGTTAAGAAATTTTGGTTTCTTAAGGTGTCACACAAGCATTTGTTGTTTTCATCAAGTTTAATTGTTCAAAATAGATAACAAAGTTCATATGTGATAAGAACACACAATTTTAGGTGGATTGCATGTTTTCAAATAATGAAATTGAATTAGGATAATTTAATTATGAATTAAACAATATTAAACAAGTTTTAATTGAATTTAGAACAAGTTTGAATATTATTTGAATTTTATTTGTTCAAATCATAAATTCAAATGCACATTTGAATAGTTCACACTTTGATGGTTTGAAAACATATTTTATATGTCCCAAAAGAATTTGTTTTGATCAAGTTATGAAATTACCAATTTTAAATGAATTAAACAAGGTTTAAATTATTTAACCAATTTTAATTATTCAAAACATGAAACAAATTTTATATTTGGAAAGAGGGTTTAATTTTGCATGGAAAACATATTTCAATTGTGGAAATTGGATTTAAAATGAGCAAGTTATGATTTTGGCAATTTTAACTGCAATAAATAAGAAACAGTTGTTTTCAGCAATTTAAATTATTCAAAAAAGCAAACAAAATTTATATTTGGAAAGTACATGAAAAATTGATTGGAAAACATATTTAGTTTGTTGAATTTGGAATTTTTATGAACAAGTTATGAATTTTGCAAGTTTAAGTGATTTAAACAAGAATTCAAATGTTTCACCAATTTAAAATATTTAAAACAGTAAACAAATTTTATATTTGGATAGAACATTTAATTTGGTATTGAAAACATATTAAAAATGTTGAATTTGGAGTTGGGATGAATTTCTTATGCATTTTAGAAGATTGGGTGCAAATCTGCCATTTTTAAACCATTAGGGACTTAGAAATAATTATTACAGGGGCTAGAATAACTTGCAAGGGCCTAAAGGTGATTACCAGGAAGTTTCTGTACCAATCCATTGGGAAAATAAAAATGTTGGTTTTAATTGTGGGAGGGGGGATTCGATCCCCCCACCTCTTGCTGCGCCAAGGGGTGTGGAACCAGTGGGCTAGTGCGCCTGTTGTGATAGGAAGGCAGATTGGGGGGGCTTAAGGTGTGGGCGCGCGCTGTTGTTCTGAATTTTCTGCACGCAAATAACTGAAACCTGCCAGGGGAGATCGTGGGGCTGCTGCTCGACGCTGTTGCGATGGGCGCCGTGGTGCTGCGTGCTCGGGGAGGAAAGGCGATGGAGGAAAGAGGATAGGCGGAAGGGAGAGGAGGAGGGAGCGAGAGGGAGGTGGGGTCGAGGCTCACCTCGAGCGCATCCGGTGGAGGTACAGGTCGGGGCGGACAGGTTGGTGCAGGCAAGTGGCGAACGCCGGCGATGGAGGAGATGGTGCCGGCGACTCGAGGCGTCCCGGCCCAAACCGAGGGGAGGGAGAGGGAGCCCGCGGTGGGGCGGCTCCATTCCCGCCCTCACCGCGGCCGGAGGGGCCCCGGACGGCCGGCGATCGCCGGAGGAAAAGGAGCTAATTTTCGGTGAGGTACAGATACATGTGCAGAGATACAGAGAGAAGGGAGATGGAGGTGGAAGAAGGAGGAGTGGAGGCGGGGGAGAAGAGAGGAGGGGGAAGAGAGCACTAGGGTTAGGGTTAGGGAGCAGGGGCTAGGTTATAGGGAGGAGGGGAAGCTCACAACCGTTGTTTCTCTTCTCTGAATACGTGGACATGTTCAGATGCAGTCCGTACGAAGGTTGAAGAAAGAGGTGGAAGGGGTATTGGGCTGGGGAATAAGGTGGGATGGGCTCTCTGCTGCTCTCTCTCTCTCTCTCTCTTTTTTATTTATTTGTTCCAATTGTTTTTTTTTGCTGAATTGGAAAAGGAAGAGAAAGGGGGTTTTTTGGGTGAGAAATTTTTAGGGAAATTTTTGTAAAATCTCTTTCTTGTATTAGCATCACTTGCCAAGTTTTGGTTTCCAAAAATTCAAAATAAAAGTGTTGTTTGAATTTTGGAGGGTATTTGATTGAATTTTATTGATTAATTGGTTATTGAGACAATATTTTAAAATAGGGTGATCAATGAGTTTATTTGGAAACAAAAGAGCATATTGGTTTTGGTAATTTCTAAGTTTCAAATTAGGTGCTGTTTGATGTTTTGACTTGAATTTGAAAACAATTTGGGAATTATCTAATTGAAATAAAGGCACCATTTTATTAGTTGATTCCTTATGGAATAAAATGAAAACAATTGGTTGTTTTACTTGAGATTTGTATTTAAAAGGTTGTAACAGAGCAAGTATGAAACAAAGCATTTGAAATTGTTTGAGTTTCATTGTGAAAACAATTAAGAACAGATGCAAAACAAAAGAAACAAATGCCACAATATGATGACATGATGCAATACCTTAACAAACAAGAAATCAAACATTCTAAATGGTAGGTTTTCATACTTGGGCTGTTACAAAACGCCCCCCCTTGAAGGAATCGCGCCCCGAGATTCTTACTGAGAAAAGAAAAGGTCCGGGTACTTCTTGGGAAGATCCTCTTGAGATGTGACACGTGAAACACATCGTGCACATTGGATAGTTATTTGGAAGTTCAAAACAATAGGAATTCCTGGCAACTCTTTTGGAAAAGACGTCAGGGAATTTGGAAACCACCGGAACATTTTCAATTGAAGGAAGAGGTTTTTGTATCGAGGGTGTATAGCTGGATAGAATTTGATGCATTTGGAGAATAGACTATCTGTAATAAGGTTGGAACAGAGTTATTGACATCAATGCAACACCAAGAATAACACCAATCTCAGAATCATCAACATGAGAGTAACGAGGAATATGTGGCCTCCCATTAGAATTGGATTGTTCTTACTTATCTTGGAAGTCAACATTTGCGATCCCGGGGAGTGAACAGAGTTTTGATTGCTTAGTGGAACCAGAATTGGGTTGTATGTTGTGGAAAAGATTGTTGACACAAAGGAATGTGATTCTCCGGTATGAAACAACACTTTAGCTGGAATAGAGTTTAGCAGATGAACGGGGAAACTTTGATTAGACGCCGGTAGAAGAACTGAAATGGAAAACAACAACAAGATTTCAACGGACGAAAAGGATGTTGAGAAGAACAGGATATCAACATCGGGGAAAACGAGAACAAAACTCCTGAGGTACTATGGAGAACCCAAAACACGTGAAATCCTAACTTGAAAGTTTAGATGAGAAAGGAAAAATCAACGTTGCACTTCCTTACCAGAAAAGGGAGGGAGGGTGGGGAAAGAAGAAAAAGAACAGAATTCCTACTCTCACGTTTCATTTTGTTCCTATATAGCTACAAAATAGTTCTAGACTCAACTGCGACCAGTAAAAAGGGATCCTCGGGCAGACATGCTCTGATACCATTTGTCGCACCCTGCTTTCTAGGGGATACTCACCGTAACGAACTGGATAGCAGATGCTTGGATTATGGGGCATAACTGCTCCCACGTCCCAGCTTCCTGGTAGGCCTGCGCTTATGCGCGACAACACAAGCCCTGCTATTCCATCGTCGATGTAAACTATCCACTAGAGATCAAAGGCACTTCCGTCGACGTACTTCAAACCATACACACATGGTACGTCAATGGTGTTGAACAACTGATATCACAACAGATCTCTACGACACAAAAGATTGAAATAAGTTGCAAATGGCTCTCATTAGAGCAGAGATAGCAAATACAATCATTCAGAGGGCACCTGCCCCAACAATACATCATTACAATACAGCGGAAGCATTCAACATGTCTGAGTACAGACAAGAACCAAGTAGGCCTAAGAGGCCGGAAACAAACAGACGGAGCCCATCCACGAAGTCTCGGATCCTGCCCGGGTCCGCTATCTACTCGTCAGCAGTCTCGTCATACTCCACGTAGTAGCCACCATGTAGATCCTCGGAAACGTAGGTCTGCGGAAACCACAGCCCCAAAGGGGTCAGTACATAAACGTACTGGCAAGCAAGACTCACAATTCACCAAAGTGTAACCGTCAACACCAAGCACAGATGCCTTGGGTTCAACAGAAGAAAGGGGGATATAAAAGATGCTGCAACTGGCTGCGCTAACCAACTACAGAGATTCTACCACTTCGGCTAACAGAAAAGGAGATAAGATCGAGGATTGTAACCCAACTGAAAGATAACTTCAAACAAACCCATCCTGGATCTCGCCCCTTATCCAAAGAAGCAATCCGAGGATAACTCACACAGTTGTATTAATGGTGAATCAAGTTACTGTGTCATCAACCTATTACTAGTCAAGTTATTAATCATTGGGTGTAACATGTTTGATCATTATGTTTAAGTTGTCCTGAGTACTTGTTAGCCAGTACTTTCACCAAGTAATCCATAACCGCGGAAAACACGGCTTCTCGAGAAGATTATCCCTGCAGGGTTGCACCAATTTGGCCGTACACGCATGAATAACCCGCCAATGGAAGCTAACCCACCAAGCGGGGGGCACTCAACACAACTCGACTCTTCTTCGCATCAAGCCCAAAGAACCTTGGGCGCACGGCTAATCAAGCCCCGAAGAAAAGGGACCCTCATAGCACTCTAAGACCGTGTCCCCTATATGCCGACTACAAAGTTCCACCCTGGCCTGGGCTCGCAAAAACATGCATGCGGCAAATGGAAAAACACGAACTAAATGAGGCGATTTGGACGAGATGCGAATCGAATCAAATTGAGGGGGGCGCCCATACTCGCTTCCCACATGCGGTTAGTGCGCTCATCATGGATCAGTAGACAAGACCCTTTTCCTATTAGGGTCGACACTAGCAGGCCTCAAAACCACACAGGGCCTCCTGCCGGTGCCTTATCATCAATTTATTATTAATAATAACATTAGCATGATTGATTGATTAAACATCGAGCCCCCATACATAATAAAATATAGTAACTGAAAGTAACGGGAACAGACTCGAGCAAAACAACCTAAGCATGCTAGTAAGACACGGGCTCAAACAAAAGGTTGTAGGTATGGAGGTGAGGCAATATCAGGGTAAAGGATACATGTGATAGGTTCGTAACAGAAACAACTAATCATAGGGCTAGCAGAATAGACAACGGAAAGTATCGGTAACCAATGTTGAAAGGAACACAGTGGTTCATGTGAGTGATAACTTGCCTGCAAAACCCAGTAGCCTGGTACTGAGCTAACTCCTTAGAAGGGGTGTCGTAAGTATCGGCGGTCTCAACGTCGTCGTTTATCCGGGAAGAAGCAAACAAACATTGCAGAAAGATAAACAATCAATATAATGGCATAGGTGCACAAACATGGGATGATGCATGTCATTTAATTGATGCATAGAAATAAACTAGTTGACAAGATAGAAACAGGATTAAATGGACCCACATGCAATTTGGATTGCATATGGAAAGCCCATGAATTATGGTTGAATTAATTGTTTTACAACTAATCATCATGTGGAAGTGAATTAGCATGATGCATGGATGAGGAAAACAACAAAATAACAACAATAGAACCAAATGGAAATAAGGTTTACCAAGTTTAGAAACTCATTTATTAAGTTAAGAAATTTTGGTTTCTTAAAGGTGTCACGCAAGCATTTGTTGTTTTCATCAAGTTTAATTGTTCAAAATAGATAACAAAGTTCATATGTGATAAGAACACACAATTTTAGGTGGATTGCATGTTTCAAATAATGAAATTGGAATTAGGATAATTTAATTATGAATTAAACAATATTAAACAAGTTTTAATTGAATTTAGAACAAGTTTGAATATTATTTGAATTTTATTTGTTCAAATCATAAATTCAAAATGCACATTTGAATAGTTCACACTTTGATGGTTTGAAAACATATTTTATATGTCCCAAAAGAATTTGTTTTGATCAAGTTATGAAATTACCAATTTTAAATGAATTAAACAAGGTTTAAATTATTTAACCAATTTTAATTATTCAAAACATGAAACAATTTTATATTTGGAAAGAGGGTTTAATTTTGCATGGAAAACATATTCAATTGTGGAAATTGGATTTAAAATG